>OX638360.1:4206216-4386264 GCA_951812935.1 Hermaeophaga mercurialis | reverse complement strand
ACCTTTGCTACGCATGTCAAAAACCAATTTGTCTTGAGTTGTCAACAAAAATGTGTAGCAACTGTAGGTAAAACTTTTAGTTATTTCATACATTGCAGCTTACTTGAAATATTTATTTTACCATCTTATTTTATGCTATGTAATTTTAAATTAAACATTTATATTATTATGTACGCCATATTTTTTTAAATTTGTATACACTTTTAAAAAAAAAATTTGCTGTCGTGTCTACAATATCAATTATGTTTGCTTAGCCATATTTGATCATTTTAGATTTGGAATTATAGGATTTTTAATACAAATCCCGTTGCACGTCATATATCAATTATGAGATCACGACCCTGCAGTGTTGTCGGCTTGTCTAAATTGTCGAGGAATGTAGGAAGTTTCAAAAATGTAAGGTTAGGTTATGTTGTTTAGCTTTATTATTATGAAAAATTAATTTATTGAAGCGTATATGAACAATATATGATCCTCACACTCAAGACACTTCATCCTGCCAGTTTTAAAGTATATTTGAAAAATGTTTTTCTCAGTTGATTCATTAGCAATCTACAACTGTGCTATTCTTCTTCTTCTTGCTATATTATCTACTTTTAATATTCAATAATCTGTTATAAAAATCGTTATATTATGTTGTTTATTTGTACTATATTTTTATTAAATAAATAAAATAGAGACATATAAAAAAGATAGCAAACTATTTATTGTTATTAAAATAAGACAATGTTTTGTTTAAAAAAAAATATATTTTTCTTATAAGAAACAATTCAACTACAATATTCGAATTCCTACAAAAGGTAAATCCTTTCTCCTAATTCAAATCTGAATCAATTGAATCACTGTCATCGCTGTTAGGATTAATAATAATGGGATTAATTTCTAGTCTATCAAAAACTCTCTCTCTTTCATACCATTTTTGTATTTCTTTTCTATGTTGACGGCCGGACGTCAGAAATCGTTGAAATATTTCAATCTAAATACTCGACAACGTCGCATCAAGGCATGCCAATCGCTACAATGTCATTTCTTCATCATAAATACGAGTCTCATGGGCGTAGAAAATTTCAAAATTATTTAATGTAAATTATGGTTTTTTGAGTACTAAACATATAATAATGATTTATAAACTTTATATTATAAAGAATAAGACGTATATAAGCCAATATAATTGAAATAATTCTAAAATTATCAAAATAATTACGATTACTTTTTCGGTTTTTTAGTACTGTGACTACGTTCATGAGTCCTCGTGAATTTTCGTGATGTTTCGTATGATTTTTATCTTAGTTAGGGAAATTTTAATTAGTTGGCAGTACTATGACGAAAGAGGTACGTCACTCCTGACGTGCAACGGTATTTGTACTAAAAATCCTATAACTGTTTTTTAATATGGTTTTTTGATTTTTGTCACTTATAAACTAATATAATTATTCGTACCACTGACAAATTTTCACTTACATAATTTGCGGCGACCTTATTAAAGTGGGAAAGACCATATGAAAAGTATTAGTTCCAGACTGTTTTTTGTTGCTTGTGTCATTGATTTACATACTTTTACTTTCTCTCAAGTTGTGAACTTTTCTTTGTTTTTTCTATTTTTCTTTTATCTATTTAAGATTAAGCCTTACCATTTTTCATCGCGAATACGCGGATTTAATATTTCATTACGGCTTTTACAATGGTAATGTTACAGCTGCAAAAAAACGAATACCAAATAAGACTTCCTGATCGAAGACCACCAAATTAACAAACATTTTCTAAAATTTTTAATCACTTAGAACATGGTAGTTTCCCCACAGTCAAATTCAATAAAGGTGAAGAAAAAAAAACATTTAAATATGGAAAAAAATATTATTAAAATTGTCAATAATATAATCATAAATTAGTACGACAAATATAATTGATGCTTTAAATATCTCCCATGTTACTTTTTTCCAGCTTTAAAAAAAACTTTAACTTTAACCATTTCATGTGAACGACGTAAAGAATTTTCATGCTAGAGATCAAATTCCGCGACGGACATTTAGTAATCGGATCATTGAAAATGAAAGAATTTTTGTCAGATATTTACTAACAGATAAATCTTAGTTCACAAAAAAAATACATTTTCCCATTTCCTAGGAGAGAGGGCCACTCAGAACACAAATATTCATTTAACGTTTGGTGTGGTTTTTGATAATAAATTAATCTGACCAAATATCTTGCCGCGTAATGCGAAAGACGAACTTTTCCTTCATTTTATTCAAAATATACGTATTGCCGGTGTTATACTAAATGTAAACCTAGCTGAAAAATGTTTTCAACAAGACGATGCTTCACTACTTTATAGATTAACAGTAAGATTGTTTTTAAATGTAAAATTTCCTGATGTAGGATATATGCAGAGAGAGTTCAGATAATTGATCTTCAAGGTCGCCAGATTTAAATCCTGTGGATTGTCGTGTTTGGGGATATCTAAAATTAAAAGTCTCTTCCACCGATATCAACAGCAAGGTACACTTTCTCCGAAGAATTCAAAATATATGTGTAGGAATGATACAATTCAGATATGAATATAAGGACCTTTGACGATAATATTAAAGTAGGATAATGCATCAAAAATGATGGAAAACATTTTGAGAAGCTTTTGTATCATAAAATGTTTCTTTCTAAGTCTTGTTTCTTCATTGATACCTGAATTGATTCTTGTCTTTTTTTATTTATTTTATTTGTTAGTATTCGGGTTTATTATTCTTGCATATTAATTTCTCATATATTAGCTATTATTGTCTATATTCTACATACATAGTTAGTGGATATTTTTGAAAAACCGTTTTTTATGCAGAATGTTTGAAATAAATTTAAAGACTAGAAAATCTGACTCTCTAGTAATGAATGTGCGTATCCTAAATAAAATAATAATAATAACAGTAATAATTAATAATAATTATAATAATAATAATTCTTTATTTAAGATCAAGATTTTCTAAAATCAAGATTAAATATTAATCTTAAAATTATATTTTTGAGAAATGAAAACTCGTCCGGTATCGACTGATTGCATAGCAAATATTTATTAACTGACTAACAGAAAATATTTTTTTAAGTTATAATACTTAAGTTATAATAGCTGCTATTTCATTTTTTAATTACGTGAGAAATGTGATGTCGAAAAATTTACTTGATAGTGAAAATTAAATCTCCAAACTATTTACCTTAACCTTATAATTTTTATCACATTTCTGTTAAAAAATTAATAATCAAACAGTTTCTCTGAGCACGTGGCGAATTCTTTACTTAGGATATTCAATTTCTTCAGGTGTTTGTTTCACCATCCACGGCCAGCGTCATCACCATTCAATATCATTTGAATATACATAGTAAGGTAAGTCATTGATCTACAACAAAAATATTAATGGTCCCAAAATAGATCCTTGGGGTACCTGGGTCACCACAGAGACTAGAAGGGATCGTTCATCGTAAATTTTGACTATACTTTTTCTAACTTCTGAATACGATGCAAACCATGTTAAAAATTTTCCACGAAAACCTAAACTGTTTCATTTATTTAATGTAACATGAATATTTATAATTGTCCAATGCTTTGGTTAAAGTGCATCTACATACTTTTTTTGAGTTGTTATCGGGTGGCTGCTGTTATTGATCCAATTTTCCTTTTGCTTTTCTGTCCCTTTTTTGGTAGCTTTGAGTAGTAACGATCTTCTTTGGTAGTTTTCATTTCTCACCACTTTATCTATTATTTTAGTTCATTACCAGACGATGAATCTGAGCTTAACTCATGCATGGTTTGACTCACTTTGTGATTTGGTTTTTCTTGTAATTTTATTTTATTTAATAGTAATTACTAATTGACATTTGATGTTATAATGTTCATTTATTAACTTTGTTTCATTTTATTTACTTATTATCTAGTGTTATATTTTCAATACCACATACACTTATTTTTGCTGTTTTCAATCCTATAATTTTTAGGCAAGTTTAATCGACCCTTGTTAACAATTGTGATGTAGTTGTATTTTACAAGATTTTTTTCAGACATGAAGATGATTCTACAGATTGGAAACTAGTTGTCTTTAACTTGAATAAATGTGTTATGATTTTGAGTTTCTTTTGATTACTACTTTTTTTTATTTATGGAACTACAAACAAAATTAAAGAGGGCAACAGTTGCATTCTGCTCATACACACATTTCTCAAATATTAATTACTATTTGGACAGTTAAGGGGCGATAGCTATTGTGCTACAAGTTTCAGTTTTAAGTCTGATGGAGAAACCTTTTTCAATATATGTATTAATTATACCTGCAAGAACACTAGATAAGTAAGGACTAATATTTTTAAAGATTTATATTTTTAAAGATTTTGGTACAAATGCAGACAATGCCCGTAGTATTAACATTTTTCAGTGAGTTTATAATACATCATATGGTACAATAGATTTAAAATGAAAATATATTATGAACATATGTTGTATTAATATCAAATGAATTGTTTATATAACGGTAGTTTATTTTTATTAAATTATTTGCATTCGTTGAAAAAAATGAGGCGAAAGAATTTATAATATATAGGATTGTTAACAGCCCCAAAAAACAGTCAGAATTCATAAAGCATTGTGTATTTTAGTTAAGAAGGTTAGAAAATTCGTCATATAAGTATAGTTTGGTTAGAATTATACCGTTGACCTTCTGACTACAATAAAACCCTTAAGGGATAATTTTAATCATAACATGTCCCAAGTTTACCACCTTTCCAAACAGACCCCCTAACTATTATATAATTTCAAGTAGGTATAAATTCCTGATAATGCAAATTGAGTTTTATTTAATTTATTTCTAACTGGTTTACTGACGAGTGATTTTTGTCATATTGGTATTTGGTTTCCTAGCGAAGGATATACTGGGTGTCCCACGACGATTATGACAAATAATATATCAGAATTGGGCAGTAGTAGAGAATTATAATTTTGGGGGTGTAAATTAGAACAAATGTTGCATCTTTTCTTGTTATTGTGTTTCCCAATGAGGTATTTGTTTTTGGTCACGTGACGTCGCATTCAAAATTATTAATGGGACAACCTGTATATTTGTGCCTTTCTGTATTCCTCCCGATAAAACAATTCCAACAAACTAGCACACTTGGGGTCTAAAGTGATTTGAGAAATGCATTTACGAAGATGGGCATCAATTTGAACATCTCCTTTAATATTGTTAGTTTTTTTTGTGACAGTTAATTTGAATTTTTATTAAAAATTATAATATTGGTTTATCTTAATCATTACGTACGAATGTAAGATTGCCGAAAATTACAAGGGATTCAATTATGAATTTTTTAACTTACAATCGTTTAAGTACCTGTAGCTCTTGAATTAATCACTTTAGACCCCAAGTGTGCTAGTTTGTTGGAATTGTTTTATCGGGAGGAATACAGAAAGGCACAAATATACAGGTTGTCCCAATAATAATTTTGAATGCGACGTCACGTGACCAAAAACAAATAGCTCATTGGGTAACACAATAACAAGAAAAGATGCAACATTTGCTCTAATTTACACCCCCAAAATTATAATTCTCTACTACTGCCCAATTCTGATATATTATTTGTCTTAATCGTCGTGGGACACCCAGTATACATATTATAAGCAAATATATCATTCCCAGAAGAAAGCGAAGTGGCTCTGGCACATTTACAAGGATTTTCGGGAATGATTTGAATTAATTTAGAAGAAAAATGTATCAAATGTATGAAGAACAATCTGTACCTACCCTGGTTTCCCTAAAAAAAGATGAACAACGATAAAACAAACATTTCTTGTAACATTTCTAGCTTAAGAAAATTAACGATCTTTAATGGAAGCTCAACGTTTACGGGAATGTCTTCATAAATATTGTTTACTAGCCGTTAAGTAAACAATATAGAGCAAAAAATCGACTAATTATCTACCTTGACAAAACATGTTTGGATATACATGAAACTGCAAGAAAAGAATGAAATTTTTCAGAAAATAAATGTCAAACCAAGGCTCTTTCAAATAAAGACAACAGAATAACCATAATACATGGAGGTTCAGAAAATATCTTTGTTTGAAACTGTTTGTTCGTTGGTTGATTTCAGCTATAAATATAGCAGATTCTTCTATAAATTACCATCAAGACACAGTCGCACATATTTTTGAAGGTTGGTTTGAACATCGACTTCTCAAAAATATACCAAAAAATAACGTTATTGTAATGGACAATGTTAGTTACCATAGTCGTTAAGTACAAGAGATTCTTAATTATAATAGTACAAAAGGAGAATTGAAAAATTTTATGATGCATAATAATTTATATTTTTAAGAAACTTATTGGGATCTTTTGGGTATATTGAAGGCATTTAAAATTGATTGAGAATACGTATGTGATAACTTACAACAGAAAATGAACAAACAGTGTTGCGTCTTCCCCCCTAGTATTGTGTATTTAATTAATTTGAACAAATACATCACCAGTAAAACAAATATTAAAAGAAATAATATATTCCCTACATTAAATATATCTTTAGTAGAATTAATAAAAAATATAGTAAGTAACATTTCTGCAGACAATTGGAAAAACTATATACATGTAATTAAGTTGGAAAATTTTGTATCTGTATGAATATGAGTACCTACTAACGTTCAACCATTAATAATAAGTTTAGATGAAGATATGGCTTGTGATACAGATCAGAATTTAGAGTCAAGTAGAATTAAGTTTCAAAAAACACTGATTATTTTAAAAATCTAAATAACATTGCAAATAATAATTGTAATAACTTGTAAAAATCTTTTTCATACACTTTGTTGACGACTGTGAAAAAATGATTTCAGTATTCCACTAATTATGTCGTTGCTAATAAAATAATATAATATTTTTAATTGATCTTTATTTTCATGCAGTTTTAATTCAAAATAACAACACATCAATTCAATTCAATTTTCAAACGTTCCCTGCATACATTTAATGAGTTTTTTTTTTATTTATTGAATCGCATCAACCCGAAGGGTTATTAGCGAGTAGCATGAATATTACATAATATTAATAATTGATACATGATAAAAAAATTTAAACACTATACGAATTAAATATTGCACTGGTCTCCTAGTACTATGCTCAAATCACCACCGATGTTATGGAGTATTCTCAAGTTTTGATGTACTGGACACTCGATTTAATGAGGTTTGTAGATGTTCAAACCTATGCAATGTGGTTTAATCAGGTAGTTGATTTACTACAGTGAATCACCGTTATACATATTTTAAATTCCTCTATACAATTATTTGAAACCAACTAGATATAGAGGTGTCACTACAGCTTGAGTTGTACTTTTTTCCACTGAAATACGCTGCAAAATTTAAAGAATAAAGGACAAACATACACCTAGCAGATTAATATTCAAGAATTAAAATCATCAAGTAAAACGAATACATTAAATTATAAATAAATAGATTGATTTGATATCGAAAATAAAATGTAAAAGGAGGATCAAAGTTGCACTTACGGGCCAAGTAAAGAAATGCATTATGCAGTGTAAATTAAAGTTGTGAATGTTCACGATCGGTTTAGGTTACCCCGAAGTGCTACGTACCCTCCCAACAGGGGTTTCTGCCCTATTCGTATTAGTATGGACTCCAGTTGAGTGTGTATCCGTGAGATATAGCTTAAAGTCTCCATAAATCGCATACATTTTTACCGAATTAAACTATGTTGGTTTATGAACAAAATTCTTTGATAACTTTTTGTTATAATGTACGTAATTTGATGGGTAAAAATTATTTTTGTTGGAAATTTATCCAACTTAGCGCAGATATCGATCGAATTTTCTCCTCCAACAATGCTGCTGCGATTGTGACGAGAATTTAATAATTAGATCAGTTGATAAAAAAAATATTAATTTGGAAGCCTCCTAAATGAAAATTTCAAATATTTTTGAAAGTATCTTGTATTCAAAATATAAGGATATTAGTAGGATTATCTAGGAGATAACTGTTATTTGTGCAATTAGTGTATAAAGTGAATCTTAGAACGCGATAATCGTGACAAAATTCACAAGAATTGGGCTCAATATTGTTTTTAGTAATTCATTAAAATATAATTTATATTTACTTTACTCACTAATGCATAAAAATACATAAAAGGTAGGTATTGTATTTTGCTGTTGACGAAACTAATTTATAAATTTTTCATATATCAATATTCTAAATCTGTCCTGACTGTTCTAATTTTTATTAATTTTCCATTAAAGGCAAGGGTTTATTAGTTCCAATAGAGTCTCCTAATGAATAAATGATACCTTTGATAGTTCAAACTAGTGATCGTATATAAATTCCAAGATCCCAGAATCCAATGGATGTATATATGTGAATATCATGCAGAGTTTGTTTTTTATACGGCACATGTAATATAGAGTAAATGAATTCATCCTAATGCACATACACCATTTTAAAGAAATGGATTATGGAACAAAACAATTCGCACACTGTAATATATTTTTAGAGTATTTACCCATCTTGCAAAATGAATTTATATTTAAAATACTTACAATTATCTACGATACATGTTTCCATAATACAGTGAACGGCTAAATTATGGAATAGGATCATTATTTCGAAAACCGTTGAATTTTTAGGAAAATCCCGAAACAGGTCGATTTTTGTTGTAAAATACCCACGTTATAATTTACAAGAGTAGGGATGACGTCACCGGTGTTGGTGTAATGATGTAATCGTTAAGTTTTTTAAATAAAAATCAATGACATATGATACCTCATTTGAAAGAGATTTTAATTGTCTATTTAACGACATTACATTTATAACTAAATTATTTTGTACAGGGTGGGAAAAATCTATTTAAAAGAATTAACGTTACTACACCAACACGTGTGATATCATCCCTATTCTATGTAAATTATAACATGGGTATTTTACAACTAAAATTCGGGATTTTCCTAAAAATTCAACGATTTTCGAAATAATGATCTTATTCCATAATTTAGCCGTTCATAGTATATAATTATATCTAAGTATTTTCTAGACTTTCTTGATAAAACTTGTAAAGATAATTTCCAATTATAGTTTAATTTTGCAAACAATTTTTTAATTATTTGGCACGCACATATTCCATAACTTTTGTTGTATTTTTTATATTTTTCATAAAGCATGCTCTTAATTTTAATTAAAGTATCATTATCATCATATAAATTACAAAATTTTTCTATAATATTAAATTTGTCTCTAAACATTCGTTATAATAACAAATTTGTTTAGTCATAAATTTTCATATGAAGCTGTATATTTTTTTTAAATTCTAAATCTAGTTTACTATTAATGATTGAAATGAGTTAGTATCACAATAGTCACCTTGATATTAAAGCATATTAATCCTAATTTACCGAAAGATTGATTTTAATTGATTTTAATTTCTTTTACCTAGCTTTGCTAACTTTGAACATATATGAACGGGTGTTAAATTGATTCTTCTATTTTTATGTCTTTTATTGCCCTACTTCCTTGAAAAATATTTTATTTTATTTATTGTAAATTTTATCACTTATGACACAACATTCCGTTATAATATACATATTAAAAGTATTCTTTCATTTAATAGGATAAAACGAGGCATCAGTTATAATTCTATGTTTTTGGTATGGCCTTTATCAACAAAAAAAAATATTTTGGTATTTAATATATCCTTCAGTATGTCTTTAACAGATCTATTGTTGTAATTTTAAAATTATTAAACGTACTAGATACAGAAAGCATTTAGGAGAATCTATTTCACTATTATAAAATGTTGTTTTAAATTAATTTTATTTCTGAATTTTCAATACTACCCTTTGTACACTATAAAACAGATCATTGTAGAAATCGTTGAACCTTATCTCCCTTACAACTTTGAGAACTTTTTTCAAGGCATTCGCCTCGTTTGCTTATATTACTGGCCAAGGAAAATAGATCGTTCTTTTTCTTTTTAACGCGTTTCAGCATCTAACAGTTTATTACTCGCTAAACACTTATTTTTTACTAATTACATACAATAACATGGTAACAGTGGTGGTCATGTGGGTTAGTATACTCATTTACAATTTGCCCAATTGGCCCAAAATTTATATTTATAAAAAAATTTTTAGCTAAATCTATTAGTGGACTCAATTCTTTAGCTCTTTGTATGGAGTTTATTCCCAAGTCCACATTCATTGTGTGACTTCCCTTTAATAGCTCATCCCGTAAGAATATTCTTGCAACATTACTTAAGCCTCGTTGACTATGCGTGGCTGAACAGTATTAGTGTGCCCTTCTTATTATCTTTTTTGATGGCCATATGTACCCAAGTGTTTCACTTTAACAACCTTTGGAGTAAACTTTGCTTGCCTCATCTTTTAGTATTGGATGTTCAGGTGAGCGGAGTGGAATAGTTAGCTGACATTGCTGATCCCATTCCCAAACTTACTTTGCTAATCTATCCCTTTTTTTTGTAGTTATGGTAGCAACTTATTTATCCCTGACGTTCTTTAGTGCTTACCTTTTTACCCCTAACTTTCTATGAATTTAGTTTATAACCAAACTTGGTTTCATTGTTCTAATCGTAGACAGTTAGACTAACTTCGTGATTTGTTTTTAAATAAAATTTGATGTATTTAAGTTTGTTCATTAACAGTGTTTAATTTCTTACTATATAATGTTTTTAATTTTATTTCATTACCACATTTAATTTAATCTTTCCACTAATGTATTGTTTTTCATTCATGTTATAGAGTTTCGGTAAGTTTGTTAGGCCTTTTAAAAATCATGGTTGTAATTTATTTTTTAACTTACATATTTGTAACAATATTATTAATTTTCAGAACTGAAGATGACTTTATAAAAGTCGAAACTAGTTGTCTTTTTGAATAATAATAAAAAGTGTTGTGGTATGATTTCGAGTTTGCTTTGATCATTCCATGTACCACTGGTGAACATTTTGTATCTTTTTATATTAAATAAAGTATTAAAAGACTAATCATTTTGTATTTTCTGCAAGTTCTTCTTGATACAGCATATTATAAATATCAGAAAAATCCACTAACATTGACTGCATCATCCAAATTAGAAAATCAATTTATTTCAAATCAGAAAATATTTCCTTTAATTCAGCCAACAAACATTTCAAACGATAGATAATAATATGTAGAGCGGAATCAGTCACTTCATATTTTTGGAGCCAATGAAATTTTTCAAAATAATTTAATTCAGGTAATGATACCAAATATCTTTGCTTTTACATCGACAAGAGTTATTTGTTACTTGAAGTCGTTTATATAACATATTTAGTTTTTCACAGATATCGGCTAAATAATTAACAAATGCCTTACCATCGACTGTTTTTCATTTCAGGCTTATCTCTCAAAATATCACTAACGGTACCAAATAGTTCCATAAATGTTTTGAAGCAAAATGGTTTTAGCTATCAGGTTTTTCCTATGAATAACACAATGCACAAGAAACATTTCTGGATTCTCGTCTTTCATCAATTTTAAGCAACCATTTTTCTACTCCATCATATTAGGAGCACCATCTGCAGCACAAGATATTTTTCATTGCTATATTATTGACATCTAAGTAATTTTTTAGCTTACAATATAGATCTTTGGAGATAGTGGTGCTATCTAATGATTTACAGAATAACATTTTTTCAGCAAAATCACCTTTATCAATATATCTTACATAAGTTATAAGTACGGCCTCACTATCTCTCAAAGTTGATTCATCCATTTGAACCGAGAATTTCCTTGTTTTAAGGGCTTTTCAACAAGTTATATCTCAATATCCTCACTCATTTCATCTATTCTTCTGCTAATAGAACTGTTACTTAGTGGTATAGCGTTAACGTCTTTGTCATCTATTTCCATAACTGATTTAAGAAATGCTGATATTGATGGTTTCATTAAATTCTCCTCGATAGTATGATTTTCCCAGGATTAGCGATGAGTAATAAAATTCGTTACCTAGCTTCAAATATACGATTGATAATTGCATTTTGAGCAAATAGAGACTTAATTGTTAGTCTTTTTTCAAATTTTTTCTTTAAAGATTGAAAGTAATCATCGTGGACGTATGAAACCAAATTTTAAATATTCCTCCAAATACAAACGAACTTTTTTTTTGTTTTCACCTCTCATTTCACTAGGGGCTGATACAAATAAATATAAAAACAATAAAAAACTAAAAAAATAATAATGAAATGAACTGTGCTAAAAGTAGACTAATAATGCAAATTTAATTATTATTCTATTAAATCATACCCACACATTGTATCAAATATTGTCAGTTAAGGCGATTTGGCAACATTGCAAATTTTTATAGGTTATAATTATTATGGACTTAATTTTTGGACAAGTCCACTTTTGAATTGCCTCCTTTAAAACTCGAATTGACCCCCAAGTTGGGAATCACTGGGCTAGAGCGTTCGATAAATTTGAACTTCGAGGTAGCCTTTTCCAGAATATCAATCACTTCTTTAGATTCTTAAATTTCTTCAAACATTTTACTTCTTATTATTATTCACTTACTATAGTGAGCGCTTAATTAGGTACTTGGTCACCAAGAAGCTCATTTTCTAGATATTATCGGCTGGTGAGCATCAATTGACAGCCTTCAATAAATGTCAACTTTTAATTTTTAGCGTAAAGAAACAGTTTATTTGTGATTGATTGATGGATTGTAGGGAAATATTTTTGAAATCTTTCTTAGTGCTGTTAATAACCCGAAACATTAGCCACACATTATTTGCGAGAACCGCGAAAACATTTCGACTTGACTTCAATCCTTTCACAAGGGAGAAACTTAAGCGTTTTGGGGAATTCGGTTTCGCAGACTCAGCCTTTCTCAGAAGTTATTTAATTTTGCCGAAGTTTACGTTTCATTTCTATCGATAGCACAACTGTTGACCTCCAGAATTGCCATGAGCGTAACCAGGATAATAAATAATGTATTAATAATAATAATAATTAAAAATACAAATAAACAAAGCGATTGATATACAAATAAAATTAATAGTAAATATTAATCTAATGTATTAGACATACCCGATAAAGAATTGTAATAAAATTATTGTCGTTGGAAGAGCAGTTAAAACCAGGATCAAAAGGGTTTTTTATATCTAATAAACTACTAATACAAATTTGAAACAGCCCTTTAGGAGTTTTGCAATATTGATTAATATAATTTGAGGCTTCGAAATTTAATTATTCCGGTCCTCTATTGAAAAAAACAGTCGTATTTCATGTGTACTGTGTACCAATATAGTCCAATAAACGAAGGTATCAACCATGACATCAGGTCACGTGCAGATTTTTTTTTTTTAATTTGTAGGTGTTCATGGGTAGATTACTCCCTGAAAATATGTCCACCGAGAAGTGAAAGGAGGGGCCTGGAAAATGGCTAATGATCCCGAAATATGACACTTAGAGAAGTGGGGGTTGGCTAGAAATGGAGAGCAGTCGATTATCTACAGAAATGGTCCTTATAATTTTTGTCAAAAATTTAACCGTTTTCGAGATAACCACCCCTAACCGTAGCTTGGTTTTCGAGCTGCTGCGCCGCGTCTCGGAAAGCACGCTCCGTGAATGTCGGCATGGGTGGGCAGACAAATTGTTCCATAACTTGGGTAAAAATTAATCTTTTTTTATGATTCAAAGTTCATATGAAAGGAGGGACCTGTAGCTCTAATATAGTATTATTTTTTTATTTCTTTTATATTTTTGGAATATTGAAAAATCTAGCCAAAGTTCGTTTTTCCTCGATATTTTACCCTCCTTATCAATCTATTCATATTTTTTTTAATCAAGAGTAGTTTCACCGAATCCTTTTGGATAATGAAGCTATGATAGGCGACGAATGTATTCCGTAAGAATCAATCAATAATTTTTGTGTATTTTTATAAACAACGCGTTCTTCTTGGGACGTTTTTTTTTGTATTTTCGGAGTTTTTGAAAATGCCTGGGTCTATCGATAATTGATAAATAATGAAGAGCCATATTGGGGTTCAATGCACATTATTTGAAAGCTGAAAATGTCCCCTTATCGATGGCTTTTTTTATTTTTTTACAAATTTTTCAGTTTCCCGGAAAATTGAGAAAATTCTCACCTCGATGAAAAATCTACATTTTTTTTTAATCGTTGTTTTCTTTTCAGGGTTGAATTTTTGGAGGTTAATGATTGTACTAAACAAAAGATCAAACTCCCAGCTTTCCATCAATGTATATATCGACTATTTTATTAGGTGTACGCGAAAAAACTTTGTCTCCAAACTTCCTTGATCCGGTCCCGGCCACGCGTCGTCTCTGTATAGTATCAAAGCGGGACTAAAGTGCTCGATTATTTGTGGTTCATGTCATGCTGGACCGTGTTGTAATTACAATGATATGGAAAATGAAGATACGACAATACCTGAAGAAGAAAGGGTAGAGGGAGAGCCAGGAATAGAGCCAGACATAGATGGTCAGGAAACAGAAGATGTAGACGGAATAGACCAAGAAGAGATTGATTACTCCAGTCAAGAATTTTCATCCGAGCCAAATGTGACGAATTGGTGATTAAGAATAGTTGTTATACTTCCCATATATTGAGCAGAGTAAAAAAATATACACATACACTTTGAGGTTCGGCACAAGACTGTGTTCATTTATTTTATCAATAGCAACACAGCATGGTCAATATACCAATAGATGGCTCCACGCTATTTCCTTTCTGTTGATATATTTTCAACACCATGTATGTTATGTTGCTCATATATTTTTCAATAATAAATTCTATTTTTCAAAAACTGTGACTATGAATTATTGCGAAAAAATGCGAAAACTTAGCAAGTCTTTTCAGCACATTTCCGAGGACAATAACGAGGAAATATTGGAACCTCTTCAACAATGATTAGCCCTCTCAAGACAAAACCCCTAGAGGTGAAGATAGCATCACATGCAGAACATGATTTTCGTAAGTTTCCCATCCATTTATTGGCCCCGTTTCCGCATATCAAATAAGGATAGCTCAATGGCTTGGCCCAAGGGGACAACAATCATGTACCAACCTG
Organism: Hermaeophaga mercurialis; assembly: GCA_951812935.1. Lineage (NCBI taxonomy): Eukaryota > Metazoa > Arthropoda > Insecta > Coleoptera > Chrysomelidae > Hermaeophaga > Hermaeophaga mercurialis. Next base: position 4,371,175 of record OX638360.1, on the reverse strand, counting down.
AAGAAGAGTTATTAAGAAATCAATCATTCCCCGTGGTTGTTCATCGCCATGATAATTTCGCAAACAGGGAGAAATATGTTGGCGCCATCTATGATTGGTCTTTACAGTTTGAAAAATGAAGACTGATGTATTTCCAGACTCCTCGTGCCAGAATTTGATTGAAAAAGAACATATTTTCAGCTTCTGAAAATTGAAGACTTTTACAAACCTTTTTTTCGCAAGAAATATTAGTGCAACGAAAAAAATCCTAGAGGCAATTTTTGTAGGTAATGAACTGCTCTCCATTTCTAGCCAAAGCCCACTTCTCTAAGTGTCATATTTCGGGAGATATCGGCCAAAAATTTTCGGGGTTTCTGGCCATTTTCCGGCCCCCTCTTCTCATCTCCCGAAGGACATATTTTCAGAAGTTAATGTACCCATATTTACCTACAAGTTGAGAAAAAAAAAATTTGCTCGCGACCTGATGTCCAGGTTCCAGGGTTTCCCGGCCTTTATTTACTGGACTAATATTTTTTTAAAGAATAATGAATAGTTATTCGAAAAGTTCGTTAAGCCTCATTTCATTTATCTTCTCCTCTGTGGCTCCAGCTTCTGCAACGTATGCAAATTTTGAGAGCGAGCTCGTGTCGGGACCGAAATAAATTTTACTCGAGTATATTAAACAAATTCATTAACGGCCATATTCGGGCGTTCTCAAATATTCCACCAAAATTGAAATAGAGTAGATTATAGGTATAATAGAACAAGTAAAATAAGAGATATAGTAATATCACAAACATTATAGAATTAATTAGCTTGGTATGTACACATCTTAAGAATGAACTGTAAGAGCTTCCTCTGTAAAAGCAACATAAAATGTAGAAAGCTAGTAATCTTTATTTTTTTTAATTATCTCATTAAAAGTATTGTTTGATTTATAGAAAGCCTAAGGTCTTTAATAAACCGAAAGTAATAAAAATCGCTCGTCTCGAATAGTACACTCATGCGAAGTTGTCTTTATCCTTATTATTGAATTTTTGTAGGTTATAATTTGCCGGTACTTTTTCCGAATTAGTCAATAGAACACAATGTGTTTACTAACGAACTCGGCGGGGGTTAATAATTATTCAATTATTAATTTAATTTCGTTCGCATTGTTAATCTCATTGTTGTTCATTAATGTATTTTATTGTAATTTCAACATATTCCGCGCTCAATATTGCAAAAAGGACCAGAATAAACATAATTGCCAAGCGTCAACCTCCCCGTTCATGACCAATGACTGCATCTAGATACTTTTTTTCCGAAACATCATGCAGAGTGTCTGAGAAAATAATATATATTAGTTTACCCAAAAATTTACTTTAAACATTTATTCGAAAATTTGTATGTGACAACACGTCAAATAAATAAGGAATATTTACCTATGAGTCATAATATGGTGTTAGTCTGTAGATGTTTTGCGATCATTTAATCGATTAAGTTTATGGTTCGGTAAAGTAGTTTCAATAATTCAGTGAAAAATTAATTTTATTCAAATGAAGAATATCACATGTTAATTAATCTAATCCGCGATGTTTTGTATCAGTATCCCAAAGATTGTTGGAAACGTGTAGTGTATTACATAAAAAAAGTAGTAGTTTTCACCCCTCTACTTCCCCTGTAATCAAGTATGTATTATAAATATATAAGTGTACCAAAGTAAAAACTTATTTTTAGAACGTTTAAAATTATTTACTATCTTCTTAGCATTGTACGAATACTTGATCGAATTATCCAAGTCTCGCGGTGTCCCCGGCTTTAGTTGCTTGTCGGTAAATCATTTATGGATGTTTTATTTCTTTAAAAACAGCTGAATTCAGAAAAAAAATTTATTAGACATTCTTATTTTCCATACGTTATTATACCCCATCCATAAAAATGTGCATTATTTTACTATATTATATCGGGTATTTTAGAATATGGATCCACTTTTATGAGAAAAATATGTAGTTTTAAAATTAAAATAGTAAAACTTTTATTAGCGTAAATTTTTAAATATGATATAATTTTTCCAAATGCCAAATTTTTATACTGATTTTTTTATATAGAGTACTTAAGAAACAATGATGTAATTAAAAAAAAATAGAAAGAGGAAAAGTAATAACGAAACCACTGCACTCTTTACCGTGAGAAAAGCAAATTTCGCATAAAAATAAAATTGGAATATTCAGATCCCTAGCAGAAAGTTGTTTGACATATGAAGCCGAGGTATGGACCTTAAATGAAGATATGAAACAGAGATTAAACACAGTAGAGTACGAAATGAAGAACTGAGACGAAGAATGGGCTGGAGAACACGAGGTCTGAAAATATAGAAACCAAACAGCTGATTTGGTATGGCCACCTGATGCGCATGGAAAATGAAAAACTACTCAAGAAGACGTTCCAGTGGATCCCAAATAAAAAAAAGAAGAGGGAAGCCCAGAAAATGATGAAAAAAACGAATAGAAAAGGCTATACAGACTAGAAACCTCAGAGAGTATGATTGGAACAACAGAAGCGAAGGATGCGAGGGCTAGAGGGCTGTAAAAACGTCGTTGTATATATACATATACATATACATATACATATATACAAGGAACAGATCTCCGTGACCTCCATTATTTAAATTTTTGAAATGGATTACCCTATATTTGATATCGTTCTTTTAGTAAACTTTATTAAGCATTCCGTATACCTAACGTTAATAATAACAAGATTTGTCATATTTTTCATAATCTACTCAAACATCTATGCAATGTTTTAATCTTTTCCAAAAGAAATTCTAATATTTCCAGATTTTTTATTGCTAATTTTATGAATCGCGTTTCTTATTTTAATTTGCAAATCAAATTAATCTATTTTTCTAAATCTGGAGATTTTTCTTGCTATTCTACCAACCCTTCTATTTTGATCCACCCCCTTGAAAAATATTCATTGACCTGTCAATTAGCCGGATAATTACGATGAATAGAAGCGTAATCGTACAAATACCACATCCCTCAACGCGCATTAAAGCGAACACTGACAGCTGATTTTCAAGAAAATTCAGATAAACTGCAATGTTCACAGTTTTTTTTAAAAAGTTTATACCAATGGCATAGTTTTGATACGCTGATTATACGCTTAAATAATAATTAAAACTCTAAATATTATTTTTTTAAATAATTCTGAAATATCAAATTGCACGAAATTTGTAATGTCCTCAAAGTATATCCCACTACAAAAATATGAACGATTTACAGTTATTGAATTATTGAATAGAACGTAATATTATGGACGGAAAATGCTAGAAAAGTAGATGATGTTATTTTTTTTATTTGTGTGTGTTGCATCAACCCAAGTCTCCTGAATCAGAACAGGAATTACCTTCAAAAACTTGTGGTAGAATTCGACGTGCATCTGTGTGGATGAAAGATTATATACATGATCCTGATGATCCTATTAAATAATTGTTTTTCTTTTAATACCTCTATTCATGACTCTAAAGTTACATGCTGTCCTAAAAATAAAAGTTTAGGTTAGTACTTACAGTTACCAAAATATTACTTAAATATTTAGATTTATTTGAAAATAGTTGGGCAACCAAGAATACACTTACTTTTTTCGTATATTTCATAATAAATATCTATATTTTGTATTTAGCATTATTGTAAGTAATTGTTTTTTACATGAATGTTTTTAGGTGGATATTTTAAAACATAATTATTTTTTATGGCTTGTGAAATGCCATTAACAATCGAAGTGCTTAAATTTAGAGTTGCCGCAACATTCTGGAATAAATAAGAAATTTTCTATACTTTCATTAACTTATTTATTTCTTTAATAACATCTAAAGGTAACAGTGGTCTACATGGTCTACTATTATTACGTTTTTGTTTATTGGAACTATAAATTCTCTGCAACGACTGTTAAATCACTTTGGCAAATTCGTGACAGTACATATATTCTTAAGTGTTTTTATTATTCTGAGATAATATAAATAAATGTCTTTTTGTCATTTATTTATTAAAAATCAGATAACTTATGAGCCAGCTCAGTTGACTTGGAAACATGAGTATCCATTGTGATCACCTCAGTTACCATTTAAATCTGTTGGCCATTTACTTTTCAGTCTACATTAGCTATAATAACGCATCCAATAATGGATTTGGATGAACTTCTAGTTTTTTATAGTGCTTTCTACTCTTGTTCTTGATAACTTCTATTACTATGAAATATTAAGATCTGCATGTAACGGTTGTGATCAGGCATACAATGTGGTGCATTACTTATTATTCTTTTTCATTGCCAGTTTTTGCCCTAGATCATGGTAGATTAGTGTTATTTTTGATTAGTGGTGATGTTATTTTCTGCTTCATTACGTTTTTTATAGGTTTCAAAATTAAATTCTCTTAAGATTCAATATGTAGCTTTTAAAAGACTTGTTATTCATTTCAATCAGTTTTGATTTTAATTTGTTAGTATATTCTTCTAATAAGCGAGGAGATTAATAATATAAGCTTTGCAGATGACACAGGAATCATGGCTGAATCTTTGGTTGATCTACAATCATTGGTGGATAACGTTAATAACGAAAGCGTCAAAATAGGACTTTCAATAAACAATGAGAAAAAATTTATGGTTGTCACGAAAAACCCAGTTATTCAATACCAACTGCTAATACAAGGAAAAGCCGTAGAAAAATATAAATATCTAGGAACTTACATAACTTCAGACCTAGACTAAAATCATGTAATACAAATCAGAATTGAAACTGCGAGACAGTGTTTCCTAAGATTTAAAGTACTATTTAGCAACACAAATATATGCCTTAAACTAAAACCGAAGTTGTTTTTCATTTTCGATTAACAACCTTGGATCCCACCGAGCACTAATTTTCCTGAAGCCAAGTTATTTAGTGATGATGGAATGAGCACTTCCAATCCCACTTAGGACGACGCGATTTCCTCAACAGTCAATTGGCTAGCGCCTTCGATAAGGTCCCTAATGCCACGGATGTTGTCGTCTGTAAGACTTGTCCTGGAGCGTCGATCATGGCTTTCGTTTTCTACTCATTCTCGGCCATCCTTAAATTCTCTGTTCCAAGAAAACACTCGTTTCTAAGACAGTGTTGCTTCCCCAAACTGTGCCCTCAAACGAGTTAAAATCTCCGATGGTTTAATCCCTTCATTGATTAAAAACTTTACTATAATTCGTTGCGCAACGGACGAAGAAACCTCTTGCTCAGGCATGGCTGTACTGAGGACGAACAGAGTGCAGCTTCTGCCCAAACTGGTTCCCCACTTCTAACGTACCAGAATTCAACCTCCCACCCTACCATCTTTCCCGGAAATGCCTACAAAGTACAACTGCAAAATTACCGTTTAAATTTGAATCACCCTCGTACTTGCTGTTGTAGTCTCCAACAGCATTGAATATTGGTTCCAGTGTATTAAAACACTTTTTAAGTTGCCTTTGGGCTTCAATATGGTGTTAATTATACTTGAGCATCTCATGATGTTCAATGGTTTCTTTTAGGATAGCGCGGCTTCGTCAGGATGATGTGTATATATTTTGTACTTTGATGTATTAAAATAGTGTTTGTTTTTTAAATAAATATTCATTGCGTGGTAGTACTTTTAAATGAACGCTACACCTTTGATAAAGTACATCCATCAACTTTTGTAGTGAAAAATATTTCAAATAAAACTAAACCGTTTTAACATTGCAATAATGTGAATAATGGTTTAGTTTTGTTTAAAAGTATATAAAAGCAACTTACAAGTAGAATTGCTTCTGGTTAATTTAGGCTGATACAAAATTATGTCAGTTTTAAGCTAATTTAAATCAAATTGAAAAAGTATCTTTTACACTAGGAAATTACTATTTTTATGAATACATTTTAATGTCAGTTGTGTAAAAACCTCATCAAAGAAATACAGTCACAAAAATTACATTCTCTACTCACTAAGTGATTTTTATTGTTGGTTAGACTCCATTTTGTTTATTTCATATGAAAACCCAAGTGAATAAGCTTGCCTTCTATTTCTTATGTGGATATTTTAGAAAAGTATAAAGAATAAAGAAATTATTATTCGTATTTATTTATTCTTATACATTTTGAGTAAACCGTTTTTAACTTTAAATATTTCTGTAAAATATCAAATAGGTTTTTATTAAATATGAGCAACTTTACTTTTACGACCAACTTTACTTTTACTTTGCATCAATATCTACGTAAATAAATATGAAAAGATAAATTATACTTATTTAAATTTCCACAGTAAACAAAATATTAAAAAGTATATCTTGTACAACATTTTCTACAATATCTTTTAAAGTAAGAAATAATGTAGGTTCATTTTTATTAAATGTAAAACCTAAAATTATTAAAGTTTTAAAATCGGATATTTACAAACTAAATTGTCAGGATTGTAACGCCATCTATCTTGGCCAGACCCTTTGAAATTTTAACATAAGGTACTGTGAACACTTACGAGCTTATAGATTAAAACATCCAGATAAGTCACATTACACAAAACACATCATTGACACCAAACATACTACACTTAACAACATAATTGAAACAATAATCATTTTAGTTTACCATTTGGACAAAATACCTATATAATACTAAAATACTGTGGAAAATCATATTTATTATGGATATTTTCCACAAAGTAAGAGTTGAAACAATTAATTTAGCCTATGTAAATACTTACAAATAATCTTCTACTTTTAAAAAACATTGGTACAAAAGTAAATGGACCACTCAAGCCAGTAATCAGCGGCAATAGAGGTGGAATATTTAGAGCAAATTGTTTATGACACCACAACGAAGGTCAAAGCCTTCAGTTTTCATAATGATAATTTCCGTTTCTAAATAGAACGTTAGGAATAAGATTTTACGGTTATTTTCCCCTGTATTCCCTACAGGAGTCACCATACCCGCTTCCACGATCCTAGAAAATGGTAATGTATGGGTCTTTTGAAGTTTGTGAGATTACATAAATAAAAGTAAGATTCCGAATTTCGTTTGCAGTCGGTATTTAAATTTGAAATTTCGCCGACTTCGAGCTATACAAGAAAATATACGTAATATTATGCAAATAGAAAAGGACTAACGTTATTAGGAATAAGTAGAAGTGGTCTTAGAAGGAGTAACGATTACATGACTATTTACTCAGTTGTTATTTTTACTATTAATATTTCTATACATCTGAGTGAAATCAATACCGAAGCAGCCAATAATATTGTTCTATTTTTGTTAAACTTATTTAAGAGAAACTTTCTAACGAGACACAATGCTTGTAATAGTTCTCTTGAAAAGTATCACTCAAACTTCCAAGAGACAAACACAGAGACAGAAAGAACTTGCAATATTGTTTTACAATAACGTATTTTGTAAGAGATTCAAAGAAATGTGATATTCAGAATAAAATTATTTTAAATCCAACTCTTCCTTCAAACAAATAAACCATACAAGATTTCGTTCGAATTTTGTGAGAAAAGTTTATTTAATACCTTCAGTATAGGTTTCCATAAGAACACAAAATTTATTTTAAATTTAACAAACATTTCTTTTATTATTTGTCATAATACTCGTAATTATGAAATATAAATGTATTCAAAATGAACTAAATTAGTATATACAAGTTACATAAGACTATTCCAGGAATAGGGCGACAATAACGTCTTATCTAATAGCTCTCTCTCCCTCTCTCTTGCATTTTATATTGTTCAATATCTTGTTAATGGAGAATATTTATTTCTTAATAAATACTAAATAAGTATAATTATACTGTACCTACCCAACGACTGCATTATAAAAAAGATTTAGATATCATTTTATCAATATTAACAAAGAAAAAGCTTGGCGAAACAATTTTTTAAAAGACTGAAAATATACTAATGAGCTCCAATGGCAGTATCTTCTTAGTTACAATTGATGAATAATCTCTATTAATACAATATGTGTGTCATATTAGGTACTTAAAATAAAAAGCAAAGAAATGAACTTTTTTGCAATGATATTTCAATAAATGTCAAATTAAATGAAAAGCATATAATGTCAGCTAATTTTAACTCTACATATTATAAAAGTAAAAAATAGTGTTAAAAGAAGAACGATATAAACAAAATAAACTTATGGCATCTCGAAGATAATTCATAAAAATTAAACTGAATTTACATATTTAAATTAAGCAAACTCAGCAACATTTTCTGGCCATCATACTTTGATATGAAATACTAAAGCATGGAAATAAAATTACGTCACTAAACACAGCACGGATTATTGGAGAAAGAAGAATTTCTTTAGAAGATAAATCAGAGAACGAAAAGGATTCAAATCCCAGATCTAATAAAAGGAAATTATTTGAATACAAATATGTATTACAATAGTATTTTAATAATGTTCTAATTAATATAAAGGAACAAGTAACAACAAAGAAAACATTAATCGAAAAAGGATCAATTAAAAATGAAAGAAACAACAATAACCGATATGTATGAATGAAGAAGCTGTAATACAAACTAAAAACTAACTTAACGAAAGAAATAATAAAAGATGCTAAAAACCACTACTCAAGAAGTTTGTGAAACTGGAAATTGACAACGGTTTAATACTCCTGAAGAAATGAACTAAAGAAATATAAACCAGACGATGAAATACAAGAAGTGTTGGGACTATGTCAGGTACCGACGGTATCACGTGCAAATTTTATCTTTTCACCTTTAATCTGATCTTAAAAAATAACAAATTCTAATCAAATTAACACAACGAACTATTATGAGAAAAAATTAAAATAGAATTCTCCATTAGACAAGGATATCCTTTATCGATGTTTTTATTCGCTCTATATCTATAGAACCATATTTAAGGCTTTGAAAATTAAACTCAATAGCACTAAACTACCCCAGTTAATCAGTACTCATTAACGTGCAGTTGCGGATGTTGAGTTAATTAACTACAATACAATTATTTACCCTGAGTATTTAGGCTACAATTCCGCTTAAAAATTTACTGTTTAAACTTACGTTCTGTAGTTGCATATTTATTATTTACAAATTTTTTTCTATTGTTTAGATTTGGATTATTCTTTATCAATTTTTAGACCTCTCTTCTTTAATTGTTTCTATCAAACTTGTAAATTGTGCTATAGATATTAATTTTTTCTCGTCTAAATCGTCGGTTCTAACTTGAAGTCCATACAGGATTTTTGATATTGTTATTGTAATCTTCTATTATTATTTCAGTCATCAAAGTAGTGAACTCTTTCTTTAGATGCAGTACAAACTCCTTGTAATAGTCTGATTCTTATTGATTTGTAGTTGTTGATGCGTTTATAGAGATTTTTGATATAAAAAGTATAGAGAGTGTATTTCTCTACATCCGTACTTCTAGCTTATTGGAAGATAGATGTTATATTTAGGGAGGCGAGATTTGTCACTAAGATAATAGAAAGTAGTCATTTCATTTATCGTTATATTAAATTTAACAAGAGTGGTGTTCCATAATTTAACGAATATTTCAAGGCGCAATCATAGTTTATCACGAACCATAATACCAATGAAAATTAAAAAGAATATGGGAACTGAAATTGCAGAAGATGATTCTGTTATTTTTAGATTTATATATGTAGCTTGAAGATGCTGTAGATCAAATGAAATCTTCTTTAAAATCATTATAACAAAATATTGGTAAAGCTATAAAAGATTTATAGAAAAAATTCGAACGGGTGTATTTAGAAATACAAAAATTAATGGACAGGTAGTTAGCTAAACCAAAAATGAGGTGGTTCATAATAATTGTGAGAGCGTATTTTATGAACATAGTAATAATAACGACAGTTTAATTACTTAATATAAAATTCATGAATCAACAGCCATACATTCTCCAAAAAATTGTTGAATCTTTAATATATTTCCAATTTAAAGACTGGAAATGACAATTTTAAAATTATTTGATGTTTCAAAATTTAAAAAAGTGTAAGGTAGACAAATACTACTAGCATTGTTAGATCCCTTTTGAGTCAAGATATTTCTGATGTTGTCAAATTAGTGTGTAATTTAGAAGAAAAAAGTAATGTAACTATAAAAATCGAGTTAGATAAACTATAATATTAAAAAAAAATATAAAGAATATTAAAAAAAAAGATTAAGGCGAAGTCAATTTATACTCAGACAACAAGAACAAGGCGAAACTTTTACATCTTTTTATAGAGAAAAAGCTAAATGTTTCGAAGTATCTGATCCATGTTTTAATTGTTACGATAGATGTTTGTCAGATCATACAAATCTAACACATGTTTGACTTAAATATCAGAAAAAAATTTAGAAAACGGTCAGAAACTGCAACCGTTTATGATTTCGTTAAATGAGTAGAGGCCCCTGTAAAAAATGGTAGAATTGTAAAAATAATGGTAATTTTACAAGTTGTTGTTTAAAAAATAAAATAAATATAATAGGCACCGTAGATCATGAAATTGTAAATGTCGGCTGTTTAAAAATATGTATTCTCATTAGCTACAAATAAAATCTGATTTAAATCAAAATAACACCGAGTTATGATCTAAGATCAAATCACTCTCCAGTAATAAGCACCATAAGTTCAACTGTAATATTTAAAACCAGAACGATTGGGAAACGCAAAAACTAACTGGAACAAATTTAGATTAATAGTACAAAGTAAAATAAACCTCGCTCTCAGACTTCAGCATATAAATGAAATAGAATCAGATACAAAAAACTACATCAAAATACTACAATATATATCCAAGAAGCTACACCGAAAGATCCCACCCCAAAATCCAAAACTTTCATACCTATAGAAATCATGCAACTAATAGCACAAAAAAGACTCGCTGGGTCAAAATGGCAATGAACTCACACACCAAATGACAGAAGAATCTACACACAGGCAAGTAACAAATTAAAATCTAAATTAAGTGAAATGAATAATAAATCTTTTGAAAACTATATATCAAATCTTACGCAACAGGATAACTCAATTTGGAAACCCATAAAAAACGCAAAAAAACCAAAAATAACATCACCGCTAATCAAAAAATACAATAACCCACCTGGACCTTGGGCAAAAACTGACAAAGAAAAGACAGATTTATTTGCAGAACACTTATCTCAAGTTTTCACCCCCCACGATAATGACCACGATCAAGAAATTGAACAATATCTACAAGCTGACAACCAAGTCGAAGGACGAATTAAATCTATCTCCTTAAGTGAAATAAGAGAAGAAATTAAAATACTGAATCTAAAAAAATCCCCTGGAAAAGATCTCATAACACCAAGGATACTGAAAGAACTACCCGAAGAACGTTTACGATTACTTATGTACTTAATTAATTCTATCATCAGGCTTAGTTATTGGCCCAAAGAACTCAAAATTGCACAAATTATAATGATACCAAAACCCGGAAAAGATGAAACTAAAGTCATATCGTATCGTCCAATAAACCTCCTCTCATCAATATCAAAGTTACTTGAGAAACGTATACTTAAAAGAATAGACACAGATATCGACCCTACTGAATGGATGCCAGATCATCAATTTGGGTTTAGGTCAGAGCATTCCACAACACACCAATGCCATAGAATAGTGGACGTAATCAACAAATCATTGGAAAATCGACAGTACTGTACTACAGCATTTTTAGACGTAAGTCAGGCCTTTGATAAAGTCTGGCACCCAGGTCTTCTGTTTAAGATAAAGAGAAACCTTCCAGGAATATATTTTGAAGTACTGAAATTATATCTAAGCAAAAGAGAATTCTTTACAAAAGTAAATGAAGAAACTTCGGACCCCTTTCCTATCCACTCTGGCGTGCCACAGGGAAGTGTACTTGGCCCGCTTTTGTATGTTCTATTTACCAACGATATTCCAGCCCCAAGAGATATTTTCACTGGTACTTTTGCTAAAACAGCAGCACTTAATCTCCAAGAACACTTAAGAACACTGGAAAATGGCTGAAAAAGTGGAAGATAAAAGTTAATGCATCGAAGTCCTCTCATATAACATTTACTCTCAGAAAAGAAAGATGTCCTGCAGTTGAATTTAATCAAGAAATTATACCACAAGTGGAAGTAGTCAAATACCTTGGTCTGCACCTAGACAGCAAACTCAGTTGGAAAGAACATATATCCAAAAAAAGGAAACAAATTGATCTAAAAGTCAAATCAGTAAACTGGTTGATTGGACGTACGTCTAAATTAACAACTGAAAATAAACTACTCATTTATAAGACTATTATAAGACCTATCTGGACTTATGGGATAGAACTCTGGGGATGTGCTGCCAAATCTCATATTTCGACTATGCAGAGAGCTCAATCCAAAATCGTACGCACCATAACCAACGCACCTTGGTATGTATCAAATCATACATTACATACAGACTTGAATATCCCATATGTAACCGATATCATCAAAGATAGAAATAGAAAACACCACGAAAAACTAGAGATTCATCCCAACCCACTAGTGGAACCATTACTGCAGCCAACGGATAACCGAAGATTAAAGAGGAACTGGCCAACAGACTTGATTAGAAACTGAGATGGTCTCACTGGATATTCACCTCCCCACGCCACCTTTGCAGCTACCCAGAAACCCTGCACAAGTCACCACATTAGCTTATAGATTGTTTTTGTATCTGATTGCTAATAAATTATGAAAAAAAAAATCAAAATACTCTTATTATAATAAATCATACTGCTACTCCTAATATTGATGCCGAAGCATGCATAGCAGGAAAACATTTTATGAAATCCAAATTACTCAATACGTGAATTAAAGATAAATAAAATAGTTTTGGAATCAGCAAATCAGTCTAAACTTAAAGTCTTAAGTTATTTACAAAATTAAATAATTAATGAAAAGCGAAGTATTCACATTATCTCTATTCGTACTGGTGTTAAAGAATTACTTATTGATAGAGATGTATTTGGTTATTATTCATTATGATTTTCTTACACCTGTTTTTCTAATGCGATCAATTTCTAATGCTGCTAAAAAATGAATAGAGCGTTTGTTAGAAGTAGGTATATAAGGATGTATTCAGTTCTGAAAAAGAACCGATGCAACGTAAACCGATGTGCATTTACTTAAAAAAGAACCCAAATATGTACAAAATTAGTTACCCATGTAAAATTCAGTTTTCATGGAGAGATAAAGTAAAAAGGAAACTAGATTCGCTAGGAGAAAAAGGTACAATTAAACGTACTGATGATTCCCCTACTAACTTCATTATTAATCCTCTTGGTATTGTTCAAAAGAAAAATGAGGACATAAAAATATGTGTGTATTTTAGAAAATTAAAAATTAAATTCATTTATAAAAGGTCAGTGCACACATTTTAATATTCTTGGGAGGCTGTCTCGAATATTAACGGGATTCCTAAATTTCTTTCTACTCTTGACACTAAAAGTGTAAACTGCATTTAAACTATGAAAGTTAAACGTTAGCTACTTTTTTAATACCTGGAGGAAGATACAATATTTTCTAATTTTACGTTCTTAAGAATAGTCATCTTTCAACCATATTTTATAGATCAATTAAATGATTAACTTAGGACTAAAACAGAATAATATAAAGAAGTATTATTTTAAAATATGTAATATAAAATCAGAAATAGTTAATTTTACGGGTGGAATTCGTGGAGGAGGCTAACAAAATGGGGGCTAAGTTTAATTCTTTTATTTCATTAAAATTAGCCCCAATTTTTTTATCCACCTCCACGAATTCCACCCATAAATTTCTATGGAATACAAATCATTACTACATGGTTAATTTTTTTTAAAGCAGAAATAGTAAATTATAATTAAAAAAAGGACAGAAAGAGCTACATTTAGGGGATTACCATACACTGTTGCCAGATAGTCCGTAGTAGAAACTCGGACACAAAAAAAATTCATATAATATTTATTATTTAAAATATACTATAGTCAATTTCTAACAAAAATTTAAATAATGTAAATTTTATTTAACTTTTAAAAATACAAACAAACATGAAAATGACATAACTTTATTATCGTCTTCTTGAATTGTTGGCAACTATTTTTTATAATTTCACGAACCCCCGATAATAAACACACGGAACCTCAGGGTTTAACAACCCCTGATACTAACAAATATCAAATTATTAATGACATTCATAAAATCCTAATACACTATACACATATAGATTTAACTAAGTCATAGATTGTAAGTTTATAAATTTTGTGCATGTGCTTAACTTTTCAATATTCTATAAATATTAAATAATACTTAAAGTACTTAACAGCAGAAATTGCCATTTATTGGAGACTAAACTTTGCTGATGAAGAGAAAATTTTGCATTAGGAAAATTTAGGATTAACATCGAGTCTTGGGAAATTTATATAAAAATCCTAATTATGCAGTATTTACTTAATTAACAAATCCTGATCGAAGTACGTTGAGATTAGAATTTCAATCGCAGGATTATAATGGAAATTTGCAGGAAGTTTTCGAGTGTTTGTTATCGTGTTGGAATGTTGAATCGCAGCAATCTGAATAATATGTGGGTCAGTGGACTTCAATGTTCGATTTTCTGGCAAAGTTGTTAGTGAATAAATCGAAAATAAGTTTAGTCTTGTTCACATAGAAGCCCTTACCTTAAGGCTGAGCCCTCAAATAGGGGCAAAGGAATAGATATAAAAAATCTACGTACTGAATAAATGTTACCCGCAGGGATTTTTTTGTATAACTCTAAAACGATTTAATATATTTTTGTAAAATGTGTTATGTCATCAAAAACAAATAAATTTTTATTCTAAGTGTCATTGTATATTAAATTGTTTAAACTAGGTTTTACATGAAATATCATAATTTGGAATACGTAGGAGTATGAAAAAATGTGTAGAAACTTCTCAAGTTGTTTTTATGTGTTCTATATCTGAATGTGGACGATTGATTGTCCATATAATCTTCGACGTCATATGTAATAAAACATGTAATCTGCCCAGTTAAATTTGAATGCACGTCTCAAATCACAAAAACAAAGTCCTCAGGAACTATACAAAACTAAAATGCACAGCCATTACGATTGTTAAAAATTTTACAAAAAACCGACAACAACTGATTAAATTACTAGATCAGCAAATCCCAAAACCTTTTCAAACAATAAACTTCGAACGCGTTCAATTAAATACAAAAGCAAAAACGTAGTCCTTATAATAGATTTGTTAATGTAATAGGTTGGATTAATCAGTCAATAGCCATACTATACTAATAGAGAAAATTGGCACTTACCAGTTTTTTAGGCCTCCAGTTCAAGGGCTCTGATTCTGGGGGACGCCCAGTATATAAATTTACTTATAGGTCACTCAATCACAATGAAACTAACTGAACTTTTTCTAACTTATTTTAACTTTTCAATACAACGGATTAGATTAATGCTTTGAATATATATTAAATATCGCCGACTTCTTTAATAAACCGTTATTGCTAATTAAGAAAAGTACTGATGAAAAATTTACAAAATTTAACCAGACTGCAGACACTTTATCGTGAGAGTACTTATCGAGTCGGATACTAAAACTACCACTGACCTCCGAATTTGTCTAGATTTTTAAACTGTGCTTTTCATTTTCGTTTCTCACAGATTTTTTATGACATTCGGTTTATTAAAGAATTTGGCTTTTACAAAGTAACCATGTACCTCAGTTCGGACAATTAATAAAAGGGATAATAATACTGAAGTACAGTTTTCTTTATGAAGGGAAAAACCCGAAAAACCCCTCAACTGTAATTCAGGTTCTACTAACTATGCCCAATATGTCAAATTACAATCATAAACTCATCGTTGGATGTCATTTTATTTATATATATATTTTTAGTAATATGCTTTAAAAATGAAACTTAACATCTGTTACTTCATTCTTCCTAAATCCTTTGTATATTTCCCCGAACCCCTTATATTTAAGGTTTATAATATTCATGCCAGTATGTTCTTTAACTATTGAATTTATAAATTTAGAAATAACTTTAAGTACATTTATTGAAATATTCCTAGGAAAATAAAAATTACTAGCTTTACAGGGGCGGTGCTGTTACAAAAGCAACAAGTGACTTTACAATACAACAAATAAAATTATTATTTTGAGTAATTATTAATCCTCGCCGAGTTCTTTAATAAGCCATTGACTCTATTAACTAATTTCAGAAAAATACCGACAAATTAAAACTTACAAGATTTAATAAAACTGAAGGCACTTTATCACGAGAGTACTTTTCGATGCAGATGTTAAACTACAACTGATTCCTCGATTCGCCTAGATTTCTAAGCTGAACTTTACTTTTGGTTCTCACAGATTATTTTTGACTTTCATTTATTAAAGAATTCGGCTTTACAAAACTAACCATGATCCTCAGTTCTGAGAATTATTAAAAGGGATAATAATTCTGAAATACAGCTTTCTTTACGAAAGGAAAAAAATCCCAAAACCTGTAATTTCAAGCTTCCCGAACCTATTATTTCGAACTTACAATCATAAAACTCATCTGTGAATGTTATTTGAAGCGTCAACTCATATATTTAATATTTTGCCTTTAAAAATGAAATTTAACATCTGTTACTTGATTTTAAAATTATTTGTATATTTTTTCCGAAAGGACCCTTGAAAACCCTTGTATTTTGTATTTTTGATGAAATATTACTAGAAAAAACTAGTTTTCTAGATTTGATTCTGCTTTACAGAGGCGGCTCTGTTATACTGTTACACCATGTATCGGAGTTTTCTCTGCAAACAAACCGTTATATTTTGCTGATTAAAGAGACATATACACATTGTGTTAAAATAATTTACTTACAGTTTAATACTTACAGAAAACTTTTAGTTTTGCACCTATTTTTAAGTTGAAACGTGGCTCTTGAAATCTTTATAATGTCCGGGATAGCAAACATTAAATAACCCTACGAGACAAGACCGTTTATTGACGTAAGGGTGTTTTCTCCATTCCCCACGATTTGATACACTTGACTCAAAGAGTACAAAGATTCCTGCTTCTTGGTGAATACATGCCAATGGTTCCTTCGCTAAATATTTACACTCTCTAAATATTTGACACCCTTTTCGAATGCGTGTTTATGGAATACCAGAAACGAAAGAATATACAAAATACGGTTTACATAAAAACAGCCAAATGGATTGTTCGGGAAATAATATTTGAAAATGATTCTTGATTTCTGTTACTAGTTTAGCTGTTTTGTTTACTTTTTACTATCAAACGTTAACTAAATGTATGTGTAACCACTATTGTTATTGAAATTGTATAGTATAAATGTAATCTATTTTAATGAAAAATTGGTATATCTTCAATATAGAACTCACAATTAAATTTGTTCATATTGTTGAAATATATCTATTTTAATTATCAGTTGCCAGCTATTATTCAATATGCGATACCGTGGAACAATGACATGACTTTTATACTATATATTTATTTATTAATAAAATATAAATCTTTTGTTATAGGTTTAAAGATAAACAAACGTGGATCAAAACCTAATTTAAACCAGGTACTTAGGAATAAAATACTTTATTGGATCATTTAAATGTATAGTTCTCCCAGTAGATCTTTACCTGTATGTCTTAACTAAAATACTGATGAAATATATAGACAAATTTTTAGCCAAAATATAGGATTTTTTATTTTGAATATAAAAATTTTTAATTATATTATCCTTTTACTATTACCAAATACTTCAGTTCTAGTAGAAAGACTAATTCACCAATTGTTTCCTAAATTAAAATGTCAGAATTCAGAATATGAGGTTAGTTTAGATTAGGTTGGGGAAAGTTTTTTTCATATATGACCCTGGAAAAGCCATTCAGCCAGACTTATTTATGAATTTTGGTAACATTATTTTGCAATCAGAGAAATTAATGTTAGTTTTTTTATTTTGAATATAATTTATTATATTTTCAAAAATATTTAATTTTATCATAAACTTTTTGTTTTTGGTTTCTTTTTCTTTTTCATTTAAAAAGTTAAGTTAGAGATACTAATTTTTGATAAAAATAAAATGTAACAAATTTGAATGCGTTAACAAATTATTAATTAAAGAATATGTAGGTACTTTATATTTTCAGGTATTATTTTCGCACGGGTAAACAGCCACAGGTTGAAGTGATTTTTCCATTAATAAGCAAATAATACTTTTGGTGACAAATTTTTGAATAGATGCAATATTAACTACATTCTATCGACTATACTTCAGTGGGTGTTCCCAATTTCTGAGTATAGACCTCATGTTATATTCATAGCCAGAAAAGTGCATAAAAGAATTATCGAAGAAAGAAAAAGAATTTTCTCGAATTTGACGATTTCGAAGGACATTTCTAAAGGTAAAACCGGCATTCAAAATATTCTTTTTATTCTTTATTATCTAGAGCAAATTTTTATTCAAGTCGTTTTGACGAATGGAATCACTATTTAAATGACAACAAATAAATTTACGATCAGACGTTTTGCTTCTGTTACGGAAAATAGAGCTCGCAAGTTATTTATGCTGGAAACTTTACGCAATAAATCAATATACAGTATACAAAACTTTCTTTTTATATTCAATAAGTACGAGAAAGATTTCGCCTTGTATTTTCCTTTAAATTTAGGGTAAACCGTAAGAACTTATTCTAACATCAACTCCAATGGTTCAGTAAAAGCTCATTTCTTTTAGGTACAGAGGTTAGTTTGACAATTTTTTTATAAAATTTTTTATTCTTTTACCTAAAACAGGCAAAACTATATAAGATGGTTTAATTACAATATTTAGGCCATTTCTCTCTCTGATAATGGCAACCATTTGTAAAACATGGACCACTGTAACTTTAAATCCATTTACTTCATTATTTATGCATCCCCAGTTAATACTTTGATAACTGCAAATGGAGGGTAATATATCACCTGAGTTTCTATAAGTTGAATTTGCAGGGCTTCCATACTAGCGTACTACCACCTTCATCATCATATTTTACCACTACATATCTGTATTTATTTTAATATATCATATATCATAGTTCGATGCTCGTTGCTCAATGCCATTATTTGTATTTTTTGGTGATTTGCTGATTTATTTAGAGGCTCTTTTAATTTGGCCCTTTAATCAATTTTAAAATTAACCATACAGCCATATAAACGTTGGTAGGGTAAAAGTTTTATTATTGCTTTTCTTTGGCTGTTTATCCCCCATTTTATATTTTTTTCTTTATGTTACATAGTTATAATGGGCTAAGGGAACTAAAAACTTGATTTTTATATCGTCCATACTTTACGCTTACGGAAAATGTCCAGAAATGACTTGATATTTTATCATATTTGTGACGAAACCTTTAAATTCCTTATTCATAAAATCACTGCCTCAATCACTTTGTATTGTTATTGAAAAATCCTGAGACAAATCGGTTTTTGATTTTAATTTAATGTATTTTTACATAACAATGAAATGTACAGGGTAAACCATTTGTGAGTAATGATGTCATCGACAATTTTTTCAAATGGAACACCCTGTATATTTTACTTTTTTTAGATTAGGACTTTTCCTCAAAATTGTTTGTTTAGCTTAAAATGAATTTATTCCATACGTTATGTACACACTTTATACATTTTTTGTAACGTAGTATTTGATCATGATCAATAAGAATGTTAATATTAAATTTTCCTGACAATTCTCAGTATTATTATTTTTTCAATATTTCTGTCTTTTAGTAATGATTATTATATTTCTTAATTTTTCATCAGAAATTTAAATAATTAAGATAGAATTTATCTTTATCAGATATAATAATAAAAACTATAATTTTGTTTTCAAATACTCCTTTTATCATACCTTGCTTTGTTTTCTACTGGGGGTCTGCCTGAACTATCAAATTCAAAATTATATTGAGTTAAACTAAATTACCACATTGCAGTCTGTGGCATCAATACACAAATATACTAAATTGATATTTACAACTACAACAGAATATTAATCCCCAAAAACGTACAACAAAACAATTTTTTATTAATGATACATGCTTATTGTTTCATTTGTGTTCTTCAAAACACAGTTATTAAATGTATCCTATAATCTGAACCTTCTTATGACAGCAGGTACACCATAAAGAAGTATTCTTCGTCCCATTCTATATTTGCTCTACTCAAATGATCTTCCACAAAAAAACAAAGTTATCATTACAAGTTTTGCAAAAAATACCTGCCTATTAGTAGTAGGAAATAACTTAAATTAACCTACAAGCACTCTCCAAATTGCTTGCATTCAAAATCTATTGCTGGACCCAAGATTTGAGAATCAAGCTCAATGAATTAAAATTTGTCTATCTTAATTTGACATAAAAGGTCCTCTCTTCGTAAAAATTAATAACGTAATAATTATCTCTGAAAATACGGCTAAATACCATGGAATTAACTTGGATGCGAAACTCAGATGGAAAAAACCTGCGACGAAAAAGAGGAACGAGCTGGAAATCAAATAAAAAGAAATATATTGGTTCTTGCCTCACAATTCCACATTGCCAATGAATTGTAAAATTTTGATATATTTCCAGTTACTTAAACCACTTTAGACTATGGGGCTGCACCAAAACGATTCATATTAAAGTTATTAAAGTGAAATTGAGAGATGGAGATTTGCTGCTTAGCAAGAAACCAGAATAAAATGAGAAGTCTAACAAGGACAAAACCTTTCAATTTAGTGTAGTATACAATCTAATGCTTCCACATTTGAAGCAATGCAAGAACGGTATTTATTTATTAGATTTAAAAAAAACTCTTGAGGTTATCTGAATTTTCGTTATTTCCTACATTCATCAATATGTAATGGATATTTATTATCAAATTGATTTATCATAAATTTATCAAACATAATGTTCATTGATGATTGTTTTTTGTTACACCATTGGTAAACAACCTTTCAGTTCCAATTTCTATTTTTATACAATTTCATTTAATTTCTATTTTGATTTTTTATCCAAATAAAGAGTAACAATTCTACAGTCTAACAGTTTAAAAAATAATATTAAGTATGACTGTGAGCTTCAAAATGTCGTTCTCGTTAGACCAAAGACCTTTACAGACCGAGGTGTCATATTTGACCAAAATCTTCAGCAAAAATTCAGTAAAAATTGTGTTTTTCCGTCAAATTTCAATAATAATCAACTCTTTCTTATTAAACTTTAATCAAAAATGGATTTTTTAAATAAAAATTGTAATTTGTTCATAAAATTTTAGTGAAATTTAAACTAATTTCTTAAGTATTGGTTGAAATTAAACTTGTTTTTAGTAAAAACTGTATTTTTCCGACAAATTTCAATTAATTTCCAACTCTTTTTCTTTAAATTTTAATAAAAATGGACTTTTTTAAGAAAATTGTAATTTGTTCATAAAATTATAGTGAAATTTAAACTTATTTCTTAAGTCTTGGTCGAAATTAACCTTTTTTTTTAGTAAAAATTTTGTGTTTCCGTCAAATTTCAATAAAAATTTTGTTAAATTTTACTCGAAAATGGACTTTTTAAAGAAAATTGTAATTTATTCATAAAATTTTAGTAAATTTAAACTTATTTCGTAAGTATTGATCCAAATTAAGCTGTTTTTTAGTAACCATTATATTTTTCAGTCAAATTTCAATAAACACCAATTCTTTTTTGTTAAATTTTAATAAAAAATGGACTTTTTTAAGAAAATTGTAATTTTTTCATCAAATGTTAATGAAATTTAAACTTCTTTATTAAGTATTGATCGAAATTAAACTTGTTTTTAGTAAAAATTGTATTTTAGGTCAAATTTCAATAAAAACCAACCCTTTTTCTTTATTTTATTAATCAGATTACCTTTACACACGAGCTTCTTATCGCAGATATAGATTTATAGTGCGTAATAATAATAATATCCTGAAAACTCTTTATTACAGTTTCGTAATATCTAAGTTTGAATACGCTTCAGTCACATGGTCTCCATTATATTAAATTCGCGTTAAGAGAATGAAGCAGTTAAGAGGTTTTTTAAAATTTTGGTCATTTAAAAATCTTATAATATATCCACCAATGGGGATACTAAATCAAGAATTACTTCGAAAGCTTTCTACTCGGTTTTAAAATAATTAAGAACTATATTAACTGTTAAAACCTATTAGAGAATATGAAGTTTTATGTTCCAAGATCCTCTTTAAGAGAAATGTTCTTTTTTTATATGAATAAACCTCGAACAAACATTTAAAAAAAATTTCCATTATTCAATATTTACCAAAATTGTAATGTGGCTTTTAATGATCTGAACATTGTTTTCTGTGATTAAGGCAACATTAAAGTTATTTAATTTCTTTCTATTAATTAAGCACTCTCACCTACTCAAGAGAATTGACTACCAGAACTACCAGAAATTTGACATATTCCTGTACTTCATCAAGTTCCAAGAGTCTTGTCAATTGGACATACATAGATAGTACTACGACCACCAAAACTATGTAAATATTAAAACACTGGTAGCAAATTAATTTATTACTCTAGGCAACTTTTATTGTGTGACTACCCTTAAATCTGCATACCCTTCAATATAGAATATATTATTAATATTATTTACCTTTGTAATCTTTAAAACCAAATGAACATAATTTGTTGGCCTATACTCTAATGATTGACATTGTGCAACTATTGCGTCAATATTATTTGATAAATCTGAATCAAAAAATATATTCAGCACAAAACACGTAATTATTAGGTGTTCTGTGATATTCAGCTTAGTTTTTTGAACCCCTATCTTTACATCGATAAAAAATAATTATTGATTTTATATTTACAAAAAAACTAATTTGATTTTAATGTTTACATTGCTATTTGTATTATTGTATTTGAGGTTGCAAGTATGTTACAATTTTATTAAATTTAAATATTTCATCTAATATTTCGTCATAATCTCTATGATTTGTTGCTAACTATCCTGGAATTATGTTTGTTTTATACATTTACATATATTATTATCGGTTTTTTATCTTCAAATTCATTGTATAATTATTTTCAAAAAATTACTTTATCTTGAAAATAAACAAACTGATTCAGTCTTACACTATTTTTTATTTTTTCTACATTATTTTTCTTTACTTAGTTTAAAGTCAAAATTATTTTTAAAACAGTTCGTAAACTCTCTTGTTGTAGCGTCCTTCGCAGTTTCAACAATTTTTACACTTTCTTAAGCCACCATATCTGACCAATTATCAGTAACAGCAGCCAAATTATTATCCAAAAGCTTTAAGAATCTGTCTTCACAAAAAATTCTATTCTTTTCCATTTTTATTATCTTCATAAAACGTTTCATCACCGCTGATTGATGTTTTTTTTTCATTCTAGCAGATAACCAATATGGACTAGTGTTGCTCCAAATAATTAAAAATACCTCCTTGTTATCGGCCCAAAACAGACAATCGTAAAACATGACTAATTTTTTGAAATAATTTATCATTCAAAAACTATATCAAAAATTACCGTAAAGATAAAACGAGAACAAACCTTTCGTAGTATTAACTTCGGCTTTACACAGATGATAAAATCTAGAGAGTGGAAAATTAATAAGCTCGGAAATTATCACTTTGTGCCGCAAATTGCACACAGAAAAGCCATTAGTTTGCATTATGGTCCGGTATAGACTGTTTAATTTTACTTCTTTTATGGTTGTACCCAGATAAGAGATAGAGATTAATTTAGAAATAAAAGAAAATATCATTGTTTATAGTAAGTTCAATTTATTTAAGGGTAATCATTTTTAACCTACACAAATTTTATATACTATAAGTTTTCTTCTACAGAAACTGGAGCACAATATACTTATGGGACGCATATTTTGGCTCATAAAACACTAAAATATTCTATAAATTATTTTCTAACACGTCTCCCTTTAGAATTCTCGCCTTTCAACGATTAACTTCGAAAACACTGTGTGTAATATAAAAGAATGTTAAATTTTCAATTCTTTCACTTAAAAAAACTGGGAACCAAACTACACAGATACAAGTATTTAAAAAGAATTATGTGACAGAATTTTATATTTTTTGAATGTTAAAAGACGCGATGTTTCGCCTTAATTTCTAGTTCTATTTATCTCTTACAATAACATACACTGTGTCGATAGAAGCAATAAAAACAGTAGTTTAGGAAAAATAAGGAATAAGTTTGTGAGATCTCCTGCCGCGTCATCACAACTCATTTCTAGTAACACTATTTCTTTTCTTCCGATGCCGCAACGCTTTTTTCTTAATAGAAATAAGCTTCTTGTCAGTCTAACGACCACTTTCCCATGAAAAAACACAGCATGAAGCACATTATTTATCTCCCTCTAAAATAGACATACGCATCATTGCGTTGCTCCATTGACATGTCCTAAACATTTCTCTAGGGAGAGAAAAAATACGAGAAACACACAATCATCTAGTTTAGCAAGAGTATTCATATTTTTAATAATAGAATGTAAACATTCTCACTCTGAAACACTTGGTTCTTGTGTGTTTTGTATGTATTTTCATTCTATAACAAGTGATGAATAAATATTTAAAACTGTCAATGTCAGATGTAAATGGATGACGTCGTAATAACAAATTTTAATCTAAATAAAATAATGAGTGAAAAACCGAGTAAATTTCTGGACGTGCAAAAAATATAGTCTGTTACTCGGTTAGAATAACAACCTTTTTTTCATTGTAACCTTGTTACAGATTATACTATTATATGACTAATTTTAGACTGATGTATTGCCAAGTATTGTTACGAGTTGAAATTAAATATTTCTAAATGCACAGTCTTAAGAACTACATATATCAATATTAACGTTTTAATTCACCATATTGTAGGTAAGAAACAAAAACATGTTCTTCATTTGTTTATTTAAAAATTTTACCTACAACTCGCTATTACGAGTACAATAAGAATTATCCAAGTTTTTACATAGTTGGAAATATTTTTTTCTTTCTCATTAGCAGCCGAAATTGAACTAATCACATATTAATGAGGCTACCTCTATGTTCCTCTCTCTCTTCTCATAGTTTTGTTTCGTCTTTATCTGTTTTGGTATTTGCTCGGTCATGACTGTGCCAAGTGATCACACTAAATTTTACATTCTATTTTCTTCGCCTTAAAATTTGGAAAAACTATGTTGTCACATCTGTGTTTCAAAAGTTTTAAAACACACCCTCAAGTCGATTTTGGTTTTATTGAATAACACCGCCATCCACCTTTAGGTATACTTAATGCTTAGAAAAGCTCTCTCATCAAGGCTTTTAGCCATCCACCGTTCACAGGAACAACAGGTTCTTCACCTTAAGTCTGAGTTATCTGTATCCGAGCCATTAGACATCCCTCTCGGTAGATTTCGTTATCTCCACCAGAATCTCTACGGTGACAAGGCTGCCACCGATTTTTCTGTAACAAATAAGAGTCTCACCCATCTCATCAAAAGTCTCGAAATATCCAATTTCTGTGAGACTGGTAAACTCAGTGAAACTTTAATATTTATAATATTTATCACATAAGTTCACACCCCAAGTATTCGTACCATGGTTTTGCAAGTACAGCAAGTAACTTTAGTCATCTTGATGATTTAATTCGGTATTTACAAATCTAAAGAACACTTTTGCTCTTTTAAAAATGACGGCTCAAATCTTAAAAAATACAAATTTTATTTAATAATTGAAAAATAATCTTTCTTATTTAAAATCTCAAAAAAATCTGAAGAACCTTTAAAAGTAAGATACGCTTTATGTGAATCCAATTTACTTGTCGAGCTCTTCTATTTAAAAATTCGTTCTATACTAGCATCTACAAAAAAAATTCCGTAACTACTAGTTCCAGTATTCTTTCTGTTGGTTCAATAAATCGTTCTAAATTTATATGCTTATAAAAATAAATAATTGTTATATTTAGAAAATCTTATAAAAACATAGAATAATTCATATTTCTAATATTTTTCAATATGGCAATTTATAGATTCAATGTAATTTATGATGATAAATGATAAAATTCTGAAAACATTTTACAACTGCAAGTAGTTCACTAATTATCCTATTCGGATCAACATTTTCTTAGATTCTAGATATAATAGCCTCAAATTCAGTTTTCCCCGATTAAATATTACTAGTGGAGTAATAGTTGTTTCTATATAATTTACTTTTGTTATATTATTTCTACTGTTTTAAGTAATTTTTAAGAGAAATAGCATGGACCGTAGTATTAACAATTATCTATATGATGACAAAATCATTGATGTGTTACTAGACAATATCATATAACTTAAAATAAAGGTCCCTCTTCTAAACAAAAACAATTTTAAACCAAAGAAAAACTCAAAATCTTCGTCACAAATACTTTAACTTAAAACAGGACGACTACTTTCGACTCTGAACAGTCATCATCAGGTCTAAAAAACATGTAGGTCACATAAATAACAATTGTTTAAGCAAACAATGGTAAACTTACCAAAAATTGCAAAACTCACATACGTCTCTTCCATTAATATTGGATGTCAGCCGTGAGGGGCAACTGACTGGTTCCCTTTTTCCACTTGGTGGATACGTTTCCCTGGTCCATTTCAAATTCCCAGTTGGTTATGGGTGATACTTACAGAGGTCTCTGCCTTTAGGATTGGTTGTCTGACTTATGTGGCCACCTACCTGAACTGGCTTTCGGCTTTCTACCCTATTGTGGGGGTTCTTCTCATCTATCTACCCAAGCAAAGTTTAATTTTGAATAGTTGGCTCCTTATTTCCTCCTCTTCTCACGAGGATTTTGGTCTGTTCTCTAACTTTACTTTTGCAACATTATTTGTTGGTTCGTTTATTAACAAGGGCACTAAAAAGGTGGTCCGACTTTTGATCCTTTCATTTTTATCTTAATAATACTTGTTTAACTGTTATATACTAAATGTTTAATTGATTGTTAAGTTTACTACATAACTTGTTTTCAATATTTTTACTTGCATTCTTTCAATTTTACTGTTTAACTTCATATTTTAACTTTATATTAAATGATGCCATTTTTGCTGTTGTGTATTTTTTGGTAAGTTTACGAATGTGTGCTTAAACAATTGTTATTTATGTGACCTAAATATTTTTTATACCTGATGATGACTGTTCATAGTCGAAACTAGTCGTCTTGTTTTAAATGAAAGTATTTGTGGTAATGATTTCGAGTTTTTCTTTGATTTGGTACATACCACATTTGAGACCTATGGAGAACCTTTTCTAACAAAAACAATGTTACTTTGAAACCATCCGTAAGTACTTTAAAAAATTGTATAGTGAGTAGTAAATAAAATATAATCTCAACCATCTCTAGGGAATCTTGCCAGTAGTTAAACCCACTTTTTTAAACTTACTCTTCTTCTTACATTTATTCTCTTATTTGAATTGCTTTCATCAATGCGATTTTCTCTCTCTCTCTCTCTCTCTCTCTCCTCTCTCTCTCCCCTCTCTCTTTCTATCTCTCTCTCTTTCTCTCTCGCTCTCTCTCTCTCTGATTATCTTATTTCTTTTTAATCTTGTATATTTACAATTATTAAGAATATTGTAGAGGGTAATGGCCGTTTTAGAGCAAACCAATGAAGACGTTGGCTGTTAATAGTTGTAACTCTAAAAGTTTAAAACTTTCAAAGAGGAACTTTTGGAAAAACAACTTCACATACAGTGGGTGCTGGAAAGTTGCATTGTTAATCTTATCAATCTTAGTTATTAGCTTTTTTTCTACTCATTCTCATTTAAGTTACGTACGAGTAAATCTTAATTTACCATGTTTCTTGAATGTCTGAAAGTGAGTCTTTTACAAAAATGATAAACATATGGTTTTTTATGCGGGTAATTTTGTAATTCCATTTATTAACAATTAATAGTTATGCAACATTCAAATCTCATAGGTTTATAGGTTTAATTGTTCATTCAGTACTATATACTGAATGCACTTTAGATATTTCCTGATTTCAAATTCCTCCAAAAAATCAAGTTCTTTTTTGTCACTTATATGAAATGCCTCTACTATTGTTTCAATTCATTTAAAACGTACATTGCCCATACAATTCTCTTTTATCTGAATCTGACAGATCCTAAGTGAAAACTTCAAAATAAATTTTCAGATGTTAGAATAACTAAAGAAAATCCTTATCTCAACTTTTACCTCCACCAATGGCTGTTGTGGTTTCTTTGTGTTCCGAGAACCCCAAATTGAAATTCTCCCTGTGAGTTTTCCTTCCGAATAAACCGTGCTGTGTCTACTTTTCCAAATTGTTCCCTGTCTAGATAGGCTTGGCAAAGGTAAAACTAAAGGCGTTGTTATGATTTTCATTTATTTGCGAAACAGAGGCCAAAAAGTGTTATTGAAATACACGTAATGAATATTTGCGTGTGTTTCATACATTGAAGCCAAATATTATGTACAGAGTGTTTCACGTGTTATAAAATAAAAATTAGTCGCGTTTGTTAGATATTGCTTTTTGAAAACGTATAGCTCTGCCTTTTCATAATTTTTGTTGTACCTTAATCTAAACTTTTTAACTATTGTCCTTAGAACATTGTATATCGTGTTTATGCTTATTTATGTAAAATATAGGAGTTAATTAACGAACCATATGATAACTTTTAATTGGCTATCTAAAAAACTATCGAACGTATATGTGTTTTACAACAGAATGTGCAGGGAATTTATGTTTATAATAAAGTTGTTTTTGTGTTTATATTAAAAATGGAACACATAAAAGAGGATTTAAAATTAGAAAATCCAGAATCCGGAGCTAATATTTTGTCAAGGATATTTTTCATGTGAGTATTATATTCTATGAACACATAAAAAGATTAAAAATAAGGAGGAATAATTATTTGATATATAATTTGTAAGAAAAATATAAGAAATATATACTCTTATTGAAGTTAATAAAATTTATTAGATATTTCTTAAATTAATAATGAACGCTTTTAATCTTAATATTATTATTAGTAATATTATCCCCATTTTTATTATTTGCATTATAACTGTAAGTACAATACTTTAAATATATATTATATATATATATATACATTTTAATGGTAACCTACAGCAGTAAATAGAAGCAACTTATACTTAATCTATATACATATATGACATGTGTCCAATACATAATACATTTTTATACTTAAATATACAACTTTATTGGTAGCCGAGTTAAATACTATTAAATTTTCTTGGAATTATTTCCTCAAAATACCATCAATATGGTACTATTTTAATTTTATTGTTTCCGTATTTTATTTATATCAGTAGCCAAGTTTTCGTTTTTCCTATATTTAATATTTTCTGGTACTAAGTCATTTCAATAAAACTATATCAGGTCTACTATCTGTAAACGATTGTCGGTATGAATAATTCGATCTCAATAGAACATTTCTCTAGCATTGGTTCAAGAATATATTTATAGTCAGGTATATAATCCGAAATTAATTTATTTTTTAATATATATTCAACTGTGTGGCTGCTGCATTGTATCTTGAAGAGATGTCAATAAAATTATAGTTTTTTATCATTTTTTCTACCAATTATTTTGTCTTATATTGTACAAATAAGAACCTCCATCTCAGTATGCAGTTCCCATTTTTTTAATTCAATGAATTTTTTGTCAACTTCTTTATTAGAACAAAATAAATGATGTGGAATCTATTCATTAAAAATGTAAAAAATAAATTACACTTCTCTTAAAATTATACGACATTCTATTTTTTTTAAATACTCTTATGACAATTGTTTCACAATTATTCTTTGGCATCGTCACAAAATTATCATTTTATACATATTACATTTGTTACATATTTTTTTAATTTAATTTTCGTTGAAAAATATGTACGAACTGTTTTGATTTAAATATAGGCTTTTGATATTTAATGAAGACGTACGTACCTCTTTCTTTTGGTGGTAAATAAATTTCGTTAACATTTTATTTGTTAACCTATTAAACTTATCAATATCAGTAAACCTCCAAATAAGAGAGACAGAAATAGTATAGCTATTAATTAATCCTTATCATTTTTTTCATGTTTTGTTTTGTTTTGTTTTGTTTTTTTTTACCTTCCGTTGTGCATTTATTATTTATTTTAGTTTTTACAATTCTGTATAATCAACACCGAAATATTGACAGAATCGTGAAAATTTTATAGAAATCTTCCGCTTTAAGAGATTGGATAAATGAAATTTTGCTATTAATATATATTTATTTAATACATTTAACCGATACCAATTTTATTGTAGTATGAATATTAGTAGTTTTAATCAAAGAATGTGACTTTATCAAATTCAACGCAAATATTTTAAAAGCCGTTGTGATTGTTTAAATAAAATTATATTGTTTTAAATTGAGAATAAAGACAATGGAGTTAGACAGAATTAAGTAGGACTCGAGGAATGAGCTTAAAATATTCCTTTGATAGTATTAACTTCTAGAATATTATCATTTAAGTGTAGGCTTTTCAACGATTCACTAAATTCATTAATTCATTTAAAATTAAATATATAAATTATTTGTATAAATTACTTTTAATATACAATTGCGAGAAACCGAATCCTAACCTTTAGTACAATTGATATAACAAGTGTACAATTTCATTTTTTTGCGTGAGCTCATATGGTATCACTGTGTCAATAATTAATTGTTCTTTGCATCCCAAGAATTTTTTTCTTCATCCCTTTTGAGTGGCACATATAGTTATTATTTTCATAGCGCTCGATTATTTCATTTCTAATTATTATCGTGAATAAATTACATACTACTGTTTGGCAAATCTAGCTCTGAATTTCTAAAAATGTAAAAGATGCGCGAAGTTAGAATGAGAAAGTATTCGAACAACAAAGAGGGTATACGCTTGGGTAAATTGTCCAGTTAGTCAGATGCAATATAATTGACCAGTGTGGTTAATTAAGTATACTTGTTTATCGGACTGACATGATCCCTTTTGCTACCACGCATCGAACGGCGTGGCGATTTCATGTTCAAAGCAAGATTTGCCAAGTAATACTATATATAATAGGTCTGTGTGATCTAGGATCAACAAAATCTGATTTTTTATAAATTATTTGCATTTTTTCTATGACTTCATTGAAATTTAATACAATTTTTTTTGTGTGATTGTAACATCTTAAACAAAAATTTTGTGTGTATATCTGGTTTTGTAACTTTCTAATTAGTTACGTTTTTTATTTGTCTGTACAAAGATCATTATCTGTGAGAACGATAGATGAATGCATGCACCCAACCTAAGTGCTAACATTCATGACAGTTCTGAATATTCTCGTAAACGTCAAAAATTTAATGTAATGTTCGAAAAGCCAAGAAGAGTGTATAAATACGAGAATTTGTCGTTGAAAAATAACAGTGAACTATCGATCGTATTGAACATTAATTAAGGCAGTTTTGAAATTTTTTTGTGAGAAAATTGTTAAATTTGTTATAAATGTTTGTAAGATTAACATTTTTTCCATAAAAAACAATACCAAGAGTATAAAAACTTTACGTTAAATTAAAATATACCGTTATGTATTCGGTCGTCGTTACGTCGTTACAATATCGATATTTTGGCTATCACTACGACATATATGTCCCCCTAAGTTGGAATCATATGGAAAACTTTTTTATTATTAATTTTAGGAAAAAAAGTTATTCTTCATAAAAAGTTCTGCATTATCTAAAAGTTTTACTCAAGAGTAAAGTAAAGGGTGTTCTATTAAGAAGGAAATATGTTAAATGTGAACCACGCTTAAACGTCAAATCATTTTTTACATCTGTTTGCAGATTTGGCAAGTTCAGTCTTTGGCAATTTCAACCATGCAAAGATTAACAATCGAACAACGTGTTAAAGTAATTGAAGCCTATTACGAAAATGGGCGTTCAAACAAAAATGCAGTTCGCGCACTTTTTTCGGTAGCAAAAATAGCAAAAGTTGTGCAAAAATTCCAACAAACTGGATCGGTGGCAGATGCGAAAAAACTACCACGCCCTCTGACACGCCGTTCAGATGAAAACATTGCTGCAGTTCGTGAGAATGTGACCGAAAGCCCAAACACCTCAGTTCGTCATCGTGCGCAGGAATTGAACCTCTCCACGACCACCTTACATCGAATTTTGAGGAAGGATTTGTCTCTTTACGCCTACAAAATTCAATTGACCCAAGAACTGAAGCCTGCTGACCATTTGAAGCGCCAAACGTTCGCCGATTGGATGCATGAGCAAAGACAAACCGATGCGGAATTTTGCCAGAAAATCTTCTTCAGCGACGAGGCCCATTTCCATCTCAGTGGCTTTGTTAATAAGCAGAATTGCCGCATTTGGGCTGATGAAAATCCAAGGGCGATTGTTGAGAATGCATCCACAAAAAGTCACTGTTTGGTGCGCCTTTTTTGCTGGCGGAATCATTGGACCATTTTTCTTTGAAAATGCAGCTGGCAATTCAGTTACGGTGAATGGTGAGCGGTACCGTTCCATAATCACCGACTTCTTGTGGCCAGAATTGGATGCTATGGATACCAACGACAAGTGGTTTCAACAAGACGGCGCCACATGCCACACAGCCATGCAACATGCAACAATGGTTGTATTGAATGAGAAGTTTCCTGGGCGCATTATCTCTCGAAACAGCGAAGTCAATTGGCCACCGAGATCATGCGATTTGTCGCCTTTGGACTTCTTCCTTTGGGGATATCTTAAGAGCAAGGTCTATGCCAACAAGCCAACAACAATTCAAGAGCTAAAAGACGAGATAACAAGACATATTGGTGAGATCGAGGAGCAATTATGCAGAGATGTCATACAAAATTTGGACCATCGGTTGGACGTGTGGCGCCGAAGCCTTGGCGAACATTTGGCCGATATTGTCTTTCACACATAATTGCCATGAACCATTTCACAAGATTAAATAAAGAAATCAAAAATTTACAAACAATAACATTGACTTTTTTTATCTTAACATATTTCGTTCTTAATGGAACACCCTTTACATTTAAATTTGACAATATCGAAAAATGTTACTAAAAAAAGTTGATCAGAATTAAAAATTACGTTTAAATATGCAAGTACATCCATTTACATTAATAAAATTATTTTTAAAACGTATGTTTACAATAATGCAAATTTAACTGTAGTGCACTTATTACGCGTTTTAATTACAAAATTATTAGAAAACATCGAAAAACTAAAAGGTTATCATGCGTTTCGTAATCACAAGAGATAAATGTTCATTCAAAATGGAAATATTAGTAAAAAATAAAATAATCTGAAGTTTTAATTTAAATGGATGTACTTGCATATTTAAACGTAATTTTTAATTCTGATCAACTTTTTTTAGTAACATTTTTCGATATTGTCAAATTTAAAGGTACTTTACTCTTGAGTAAAACTCAAAATTTGATATTTGATGACTGTATTCTAGGTTTTAGATAATGCAGAACTTTTTATGAAGAATAACTTTTTTTCCTATAATTAATAATAAAAAAGTTTTCCATATGATTCCAACTTAGGGGGACATATTGTATACGTTTAGGCGTGAGCTCGACTGAAGTGATTACTATACTGATATATTGGGTAATAATTGCCTAGATTTTCCATTCCCCACCCTCCGTCATCCTTTGACCGTTCCTTACATCTACATTTTCATATAACTTTACTCCAAACAGCCAAGTGGGGTAATGCCTTTACCATCCTCTTTGGCCAGGTAGTGCCCATCACTTTTATCTTTAGATCGTCTGCGTCACATTCTGTATGAGTGCATTGTCATTGTTTCTTGTCGATGTCTTGTCCTTCATCTATGTGATACAAATATTCCTCGTGAGGAATCCTAGTTTTACTTTGTAGCATTTCTTGAGATAAAACATGAAATAAAGAAAGTTTTGGTTCTCTGTTATCCACCGTCAAGCCCCCATTTCGCTACGGCATCCTGGTCTCATATAACCTCGGCTTTTTTGGTCTTTGTGTATTATTTGTTTAATATCCTTGTTTCCTGATTTTTTGTGCTTCTGCGGTAGTCACTAGGTTCTCACACATGTGAGGTTCTAGCCCCTCCCACAAAGGCCGTTGGGATTTTTAGGGACATGGTACTCCTATGAGGCTTTCCTAAACCGGGTACTGTCTCTTACTGTCTGCGGACTTTTAGCGGCACAATCTTTCCAGATTTTCATCTTTCTCATCCCCATTGTGTTGATTGTGAAATCTGGTTTGAAAATGTTATCTGTGTTTTAAGACGTGGATGTCTCTCGCCATCATTTGTTGCAATGCTGCAGTTATGCATTCATATAATATCATGAATTACTAGGTTTAGAGTTTAGGATCCCGACTAACATCTCGCTTCTTTCCTATTTCAACCCTAACTCATATTGAGATTGCGCCTTAACGTCATTTAAATATCTGATCTACATATGCTTAGTGTCTTCGATTTCCTTAGTAAATCATCTCTACAAACGCACACCTTAATTTACATGGTTCGTTTAGAACTCGATGGGTACCGCCTTAGCAATTATTTCTGATGTTGCGGTATTCATTTCCAGTGGTCGACCATGGTGAGTTATGTTTTCTTTTTTTTCTCACCTAGTAAGACAAGATATATTTGTAATCAGAGCAAAATAAATAATAAGTTCCATTGTCATGTCACAGGTCTGTGTATTATTAATAATATTGTAGCACATCTAATAATGACGTCTTGCTTAGGTTGAATAGTGAATATTAAGTAACTGCTATTATACAGGATGAAACGGAAATGAAATTTAAATTTAGTTTTGGTATCGCAATGACCAATCAATGTAAGTTTTTAAAAGTGAACCGATTATACTTTTCTTGTTGTATACATATTTGTTTTGTTTGAATATAATTTTATTCCTTTTTCAGTTGGGCTATACCGTTGGTTAAAAAGCTTTTGAAAGATTTTCCTCTATATTTCGAATTTCCTGTACTACTAGAAGATAGAGCTGATAATTTGGGTCAAAGATTGGAATGCTTGTGGGAAAAAGAAGTAAATTTGTCAACTAGAAGTATACCAATCTTGTGGGACGCTCTAACAAATATTTTTGGAAAAAAGAAAAAGCTTTATGATATTCTTTTATTTTTTAACTATGTTGTTCTGAGGTAAGTGGTCAAAAGTCATTGTGAATAGACAACAATAGTTAGAAAACGATAAAAGCTGCAAAAATTGTAGTAAATTATATTAATTGAAAAAAATCATTGGGTCAATGCAGATAGACAAAAAAATAAAACAAATAATAAACAAAATGAATTACAAACAATGACAAAATTAAACAATTATTAAAATTAACTAACAATGACAAACACAAAATTATGCAATTATATAGAAAAAAATAATTAATTAAAGAAAGACGAATATTGAAATGATAATAATAATTATTAAAATATAAACAGGGTTCATGTGACTTCCCATTGGAAAGATCTCCTAATCATCTGTCCAACGTCATAACTATTCGAATATTTTTTCTCTAGGATAAACCAAAATGGTGTATTTATTTAAGTAAAAGGACATTACAATAAATGTGAACTAAAATATGCTATGAATTAACACAATTATGAATAAAATATCTTAGTAGCTTCTACTGCTTATGGTGGTTTATAAAAAAGAAATACTGATAAAATAAACTTCAGCTCGAAAGGAGTTGATGTATTATTAGTGAAGTGATATTATTTTCATAAAAATATTTACAATAGTATAATATAGTAATAATTACACCAATCGTATATTCTAAGGATGCTGATAAAGAAAAGTGATATGTTTACGAAGACGAAGTACATCTAGTCCAAGACCTATTAGACAATATCTTTGATAGAAGAATCGAATTCTGCAAAACTATTACACGATATAGCAGAAATCGGAGTTGATAGAATAGGTTTTTTTTTTCAGTTGAAGCCTTACTTTTAAATACCGAGATCTTTCAAACTAGATGTCACAGGAAATCCTGTTTGAATTTAAAAAATTAAATATGCGAACCCATATCACGTTAAATATCTTCCATGTGTATCATGAGACGGCTTTAAAAAAATTAAAATTGTTGTATTTTAATATTTTTTCATAATTGTTATATTTTTTAAATAATTAATTTATTTCAAACACTTGCGTCAAAGTGTAAAAAACCAAATTTAAAAAATATAAATCGACAACTGTTGCAAAAATAACTCAAAAAGGAAAAATGTAAATAAATAATAATTAAAATGAATATATCTCTATTAAAAGATTTCAAATATATAGTATTTAATAATTCTCGTAAAAAGTTGATAAAAAATGCAGCCAATATATTCAAAATACTACAAATCGTTTTATTTTAGGTATGATTTAATTACAAAAATATTATTAAATAGTTGATTCGATTTTTTTTACTTTTTAGACCAATGGTATGTATTTTATTAGCCGTTTTAATCAGAACCTTTAGAGAAGAGTACACATTATCTAAAAGATGTATATTCGGTGCGGCCTTCGTTTTTACTTGTTTAATTATATTTATTACCGAACACTCTGTACATTTTCATTTGAATAAAATTGGCATGAGAATGAGAGTAGCCTTGTCGTCTTTAATATATAGAAAAGTAAGAAATACATTCTCTAAATGAAAAGGAAAAATTCATCTTCTTGCTAATGTAATTTTTTGTAGACCTTAAAACTCAGTTTACCAAGTTTAAAGAAATTATCCACAGAAAACGTTTTAAAGTTGTTATCGGAGGATTTGCCCCATTTTCAAAGGATGGCAACCTTCGGATCTCAAGCTCCTATATGCATAATTCAATTTATAGTGACAGCTACAATCATGTGGGCAATGATAGGTTTCCCTTCTTTAGCTGGTATCTTATTTATCATCATTGTAATTTACCCTATAAACAGTAAGTTAATTGAACTTACCTACGAGTGTTCCAAATAAACATTTTTTTATTACAGGTACATGCTTTAATCTGCAAAAAACGCAAAAATCAAAAATGAATACGTCAAAAGAACGAAGAGTTAAATTTATTAAAGAAATAATAAAGGGTACCAGAACAATAAAAATGAATAACTGGGAAAAACCATTCGAAAATATCATAAAATTAACAAGACAACTTGAATTAGAAAGCGTATACAAATATATGTTCTGTCATTTGACATTTTTCAGCTTTTTCACACACAAACTCTGTACCTTTCTCTCTATTATATCCTTATTCTATTTTAACAAATACTTACTCCCAGAACAAGTCTTTCCATGTTCATTATTTCTGTTTATGTCTTTGATTGGTGCAATGTACTGGATTCCTAAGAGTATAAAATCCTATGAAGTTACCCAAGATATTTTGGGTTTTATTACTAACTTACTTTTAATGAAAGAAGTGAAACAATTTGATTCTTTAACTCACGAAAAACCTGAAATTAAATTAGAGAGAGTCTGTGTTCACTGGTCTGCCGGAAATGATTTTGATTTGAGAATTGACAACATCAGGATTAAACCAGGTAGCCTTTGTATTGTGATTGGCCCACAAAATGCTGGTAAAAGTACCTTCCTCAAACTAATCCTAAAAGAATTACTCCCTCGATGTGGCAAAGTTCATACGATGGGCTCGGTATCCTACTGTTCCCAAAACCCATGGTTGTACAATTCCAGCATCCGTAACAACATTCTCTTCGGCAGACTTTATAGAGAGACCAAATATAAAAACGTAATAAACGCATGCAATCTGCTTCCCGATTACAGCCAGTTTATGAATGGTGATCTTAGTGGAGTAGGACCAGGAGGGGTTAATTTAGGAGACGACCAAAAGTCGAGAATACATTTGGCAAGAGCTGTATACCATGAAGCGGATATCTATCTTATAGATGATGTTTTGTCTCTCATGGATGCAGAAAACAGTCAAAAATTGTTCGATGATTGTTTTACAAGATATTTGGCTAGAAAGACAAGAGTTGTAGTAACAAACCAAATTCAGTTTTTTGATAAAGCTGACCACATTGTCGTGGTCAGTGAGGTAAAGAAGAATGCTTTCATAAAGTAAAATTTTTGAGTTAATTCTATTTATAGGGCAAGGCGCAGATTTTTGATAATTTAACACAAGTTAAAGAGAGCAAAATCGATCTATACGAATGGATAGAAGACCCGAATGGAAATAAAAAAATAATAAAACAGAATTTGGAAACCAAATGGGTATCTAATTCAAAATATTGTTTCAAATATATTATTCGATTATGTCTATTATTTCAGAATATCCCAGAGTTTAATGACTCGGAAGATATTATCGAAGGTCCAGACGTACACAGAAAATCTAACCAAGCTATTTCTGAATACATTAAGTCAGGACATTTCTTTTTTTTTACTTGTTTTATATTGTTTCTCTCTCAAGCTTTCATTACGTGTTGCGATTATTGGTTGGCTTACTGGTAAGTAAATTTTGATCATCCTCTGTAGCTCCATATTGCATAAAATTATTACATTACATTATTTTTAAATATTATGTATTTATAGATCACTGAATAGGCAAAATTACTCTAAGAGTTCATATTTAAAACCTAAACTCAACAGTAGATCTAATACAGATTCACTAAATGAAGGTTACTTTTTTGTAGGACTAGTCAACCGTACGTACGACCTAAAAGTTACACAAAAATCCATTCCTTTTTTTCGAACCCATTTTCTAAAACAAATACTACATCATCCTATAAAATTGTTAAAATCCAAGATGCTCATTCAGATGTGTTGGTATATAGTTTTTTGATTCTGGGAAGTGCTTTACTAATTGCGCTGTCCAACGGGCTATTGATGAACTTTTTTATCACTGCTGCTAGAAAACTACACGAAAATATGAGTTATTCAGTACTACGAGCGCCAATGAGTTTTTTTCAAAGCAACTCGCTGACTAAAATATTTAAAAGTTTTACTTTGGACGTGGAGGTTGTCGATAGAAAATTTCCAGATGCTTCACAACAAACAATTGAGGTACTGAAGAATATTGTTTTTATTAGTTTTTTATAATTTAATTTCCAGGTATTTTTGTGTTCAATTGGATGTTTAGTTCTTGTCTATACTTCTGACTCCGTTTTAATTGTTTCCGTGGCTCTAGTTATACTCTACTTAATTATTCAAAATATTTACTTAGAAGTTAGTAAAATTCTTACCAGCTTAGAAACCAAAGGTATGCATTTTTTATTAAGTTTTATACAGGATAAGTATAAAAACTATTTGTAGCTTATTTTCCAATCTTGTCACACATGATGTATACTCTACAGGGTGTATTAACAATAAGGGTTCATGAAGGACAAATTAAATCAATTGCTCAATTTGATAAATTGTTGGTAAGCAAAAAAATTATCTATTTATTTTATTAAATAATATCGTATTTACTTTTTAGGACCATCATTCGAGCTTGTATCGGTTGAAACTAGCCACCACATTTTCTTTCAAATTGTGGTCACATTTGCTATGTAATATTTTTTTGGCAGTTACTATTTTTGGGTTAATTTTAGTTCACGAATATGGTAAGAACTTTATTATGATAGGTGTTTTGTATATTTTAAAAATACTGTGACATTTCAGTTCACCCTGTAGACCCAACCTATGTGGGTTTAGCTGTACTTCAAGTCTACCAATTATCGGAAATTCTACAATACGGTTCGAAGAAACTGATACAATCCGAACAGGCTACTGTTTCTATTAATAAAATCATTGAATATTCAAAATTACAAGCAGAGCAATCAGCTAAGAAAAAATACCATGACAGCTTGGAATTTTCAAGCAAATCCAAACTATCAGTTATATCCATGGGGAACTATAAATTAACACCAGAAAACTGGCCTGAAGATGGTGTTATCGAATTTAGAAACGTTACGTTGACGTATGCAGATAAGATACAGGCATTAGACGACGTTAATTTTCAAATAAAGGCACAAGAAAAGGTAAAAACGAATGCATAGTTTTAGACAGCGCAGCTGTACATTACTTTGTTAGGTGTTATATACACACTGAAAAAAGGGATTTGCTAACAAAAGGTAAAATGCAAGAAAACCATGATCTTGAATAGGTATAACACTCCTAGTTTCTATATTTAATGGTATTAGGATCCAAAATAATTCATTCTGACACTACATACAATTTAAAATGTTATTTTAAATGTCTGGTGAAAGAAAACTATTGAAGTTTACAGAAACTATATACATAACTTTCTTCAATTTTTTAAATAATTTTCCCATGACATTAAAGTAAAATATGTACGGGATTTTTAAACTCTTAAAAATTGGAGATAAGTATATGTAAATGGTTTTTTTCTATCTTCAATGGATTTCACACAACAGTTGTTTTATATTTAAAATATGCGAATAGGACATAATTGAAATCAGCTTAATAATATTATTGTTTTAGATAGGAATAGTTGGAAAACCTGGTTCCGGGAAATCTTCGATTGTAGCTGCCATTTTTAACTTGCATGATTTTGATGGTACAATAATTATAGATAAGATTGATACTAAATTGGTAGTATTAGA
The DNA here is from genome assembly GCA_951812935.1 of Hermaeophaga mercurialis. Lineage (NCBI taxonomy): Eukaryota > Metazoa > Arthropoda > Insecta > Coleoptera > Chrysomelidae > Hermaeophaga > Hermaeophaga mercurialis. Next base: position 4,330,683 of record OX638360.1, on the reverse strand, counting down.
AAGCCTTAGAAAAAGTATTTCTATCATCCAAGAACCGATGTTGTTTTCGGAATGCATTGCTTATAATTTAGACCCATTAGGACATTTTTCAGAGAAAGAATTGTGGGATGTTTTAGATGAGGTACTATTTTCTTTGTCATATTCGTTTAAAAAAATATGTGCTTTTGTAGGTGAACCTAAAACAATATATTGATTCCCTTTGTGAATTGACCAACCCCGATACAAACAAATTTACTAAAAGCCAAATCTTACTTTTATGTTTGGCTAGAGAGATTTTACGAAAAAACAAAATAATAATATTCGATGATATATCAGAAAATCTAGATGAAGAGTGAGTATAATTGTTTCCCTAATATTAAAGTGAAACTAATTAAAATACCATCAAATATTTTCAGAACTGAAGAACTATTTTACCGAGTGGTAAAGAAACATTTTACCGACTGCACAGTGCTTTACATTACCAGCAATTTAAATCCAATAATCATGGAATGCGATAGGGTTTTGGTTATGGAAAAAGGACAGATCGTCGATTATGACCATCCATTTTCTCTCTTAGAAAGTGAAGGAGCATTTTATAGATTGGTTTTAGAAGCAGGAAAATCTGTTTATTCCCACTACAGACACTTGGCCTACCAACAGTATGTGCAAAAATTTAGAACCAACGCAGTGAAATGATGATCGTTGAATATTAATATATAATACATACAGAATACATTTCATATTATTGATCATTTTGGTATATGTATAGTAAAAATGTTGGTAAAATAAATACATTTTAATACCAGTTTATTCCACTACACCAGAGAAAGTATACTCAGCAGTTTAGGAAAACATGTACACATAGGATTCTTCAGTTAAATAGTCAAAATCGGTTAGTAGTATGATAGTCAAAATTTTGTCAATCAAGTTATTGTAACAAGTAGAGATCCACACAACCGATGTTTAAAGTATTTCTTTTAGGAACCATTAACTTTTATCCTGTACCTATATTTGTTATTTATTCCTGGTAATCTAATTCTTATTTGTGTCGAAATATCTATCCACTTTATAACAAATTAAAGCTTTTTCCAATCAAACACATTTAAAATTCTCAAATGCCTTCGTTACTTTCGGCGACTGAAACAGCTCTTGTCGTCCTGTCAGCGTTTCAGTCCTAACTCTCGTTAGTTGTCACGAGAAGCGTAAGATTCAAAATTTAGAGACCCTTAAACCCTTTGTTTTATTAAAATACGTAGGTGAGGAATAGCAATTCTAAAATCTGGGACAAAAGGTCACAATTTTAGAAGTTTTGTATTCGTTTGTCTCTACCTTCGTTCCTAATGGATTTCGAATGAATATGTATATCACCAAAGGTGAACACAACACCATATTAGACGAAAGCAAACTTTATTTAGGGAAGTTAGGATTCATTTGTTATAAATAACATGGCAATTCATTTGTATGGAAGCCTCAGGCTTTCGAGATATTAACTAAATCAATAATACGGCAATAACCTACAATTTAAGCTGTGTTTTTAATTTAATTATAGTGTTTCTTATGTGTGCCGATTTTCATCAATATAGATTTCGGTGCCATTAGACGCGACATTTTAATTTCTAATGCTTTTTTACAGCATCACCTTTTTATAGGTATAAATTAAATAGAGAAAAAATGTAACACTATCATTTACACCTCTATTGTGTTAAACCTCAAGTTTAAAATTTTTGGATTTTATTGACCATCGAACTCGACTCTAAAGACCAGATGTGTTCGGCATTCGAATCAAAGCTTTACGGAAGAAATAAAATTAAATGGGGTAATTTAATTTTCCGGTTAAGGTCGCCATTGTGACACAAATTATTGTCTGGGGATGTTCGCCGCATGACTTTTGTCTCCCTTTCAGCTTTAAGGAGCGAAATATAGGGTGATTCAATATCTGGACGACTATTTGGGGCCGCAGACAAAAACCCTGACCAGGGGAATTTTAAAGAGTAATTTACATATAACTGAACCATTTTATATTAAATTGTAATTATAAAATGTTCTCAAAACTGGTTCTCTTAGCTATGGTAGATGTTTCTTTATTAAATTAATTATATAGAGATTCTAATGCGGAATTATCCGACTTTTAAAAAGTTGAAGATCTCTAATAATAGATCAATTTATTTAACAAAAAATAGGATTACTGCTTCCTGAGGATCGCGAAATTTTTTAGGTATTTCTCAACGGTTCACCGTCTATCATAATCGGCTTCTTCAGTAGATTAGATGTGTCCGATAACTCAACTATTAAACGTAACCAGAGGCGAAAAACATCTGATTCGAAAAATGGGTGGGAACGAATTTTATGGTGATAAACAGTGAGAGTTCAGGAGTAGAATAATGGCTTGAAGTCAGAGTGGTCAGTGGAATAATTGTACAACCAAGACCACCTTCGGATCTCAATAACCCCAATGGGTTCACCGTCATCTTCAATAATTACTAATATTTTCAGAAAAGCTTTTAAACCTCTCATACTCCAGGCACGACGTTTATCCGCACCCATTTTCAGATTCAGATATATTTCGCCTCTGGCTACGTTTAGTAGTTGAATTACCATGCACATCTTACCTCCTGAAGTAGCTGCTTATGATAGACGACCAAACTTAAAAAAATATCAAAAGTACTAATTCTTAGATTCATCTGGCCGAGAAGCCTACAGACTACATTAACTTCTTAATAATTTTCACTAGATTGTCGTTGTCGCAAAATTTAAATTCTACTTTAATAAGAATAAGATATATAAAAGTTTCGTGTATCATTATTAACAGAAAGTATACGTATACCAAACTGCAAGTCAATGTCATCTATTGTAACCTGCCAAATAATATAACACAATTTAAAAGTTATTAACTTCCAACTTATCAGTAAGTTAACAAAAAACTCGCCCAAAGCAAAATGAAAGATATAATCATCATTTATAGAGATTTAATTCTCAATCGCAAATCAAAGAACCTGTCATTCAATAAATAAAATTATATAATTATCTCAAAAGGAAAAAAAACAAGATAAATTAAACTAATCAGGTATAGCCTCAATGACATATTTGAACAAAATAAACACCTGTCATGAATTTCTTAAATACATGTGAAACATTTGTAGTGTAATATTGGACTTAAGTAACTTGATACTCATATTCTGATATGGGGGTCATAAGGGGCAAAACCACAGAGTAATTTACATTTATAAATAAACTATAGTCAAGCAGGGCTCTAAGAAGCTAAATATAATAATGCAAGGAAAAAATAGCTCAGGTGTAATTGTTTGCACAATACTCAATGACGTTGGACTATATGTAAATTAAAATAACATACAATCCACTTACAGCAGCAATTTTATATTATACTTTATAAAGTATGCAATTGATATTTTATATAAACCAATAGAATGCGATGAGCAAACAACAAGAATTAATAAATAAACCATGCGAATCAATAAATCAACAAGAGACCAATATTAAAAATAAGCTCAGTCTATTTACCAATGGTTTTTTATGTTTTTTAAAAATCAACAAAATTTGCTTATCTCTTCTAACTTCCAAGAATGTGTGTCAGTATTGAACCACAGTGGAGTATCCTCGAACATGTCCAAATTAACGTGCAGGGTGGACTATCCTAATAATCTGAAGAAACTCTCGAAAGAGAATCGGAGCAATGATGGTGAATTTATACAGGAACGAATCTAAAGACGAATAAAAAAACAGGAAAACTTGGAAAAACCCATGAACAATGGCTAATTGGCATGTAGAGTGATTAGGCTTTTTTTCTTCAGCAAAGTACTAAAATTATTATATAAATAAACATATATTATAAAAAAAGAATATTATACTTTGCATTTATAAAGAAGAACATATTTATATTTATTTTAGTCATAAAAATATATAGGCGAACAATAGCGAGTTGCATTAGCATAACTCCAAATAAACCATAAAATCACTTTACGTTAAATGATCGCTTCCTCTATAAAATAATTGATAATATTTGACATTTCAGTAAATGTAAGCAGGCCAATAGTGACATTTTATTTCGTGTTTGTAAATATTTTTTGTTTTTGTTGACAAATAAAAACGTCTCATGGAAAACCTCTTTCTTTAGAAATAAAGAAAGTGCTCATTCACCTGGAATACAAGGGCAAAAATGCTGTGCAAATCGCCGACTGTTTTAATTTATTACGATAGTTATACATTATACTTTTTAAGAATGTAACTGTAATCTTCAGTATTCAATTTATCGTAAATCAACTCATAAAATATGACTATTCCATATATCAAAAATTAAATCACGTACAACATATTCTAAAATATCTTTTAAAGTTAGAATAGTGTAGATTCTTATTAAATGTAAAACATAAAATTAATAAATAAAAAAATCAGGTATTTACAAACTAAATTGTCTGGATTGTAACGCCGTCAATCTTTGTCAGATCCTTAGAAATTTTGAAACAAGGTACAATGAACAGAAGAACTTGATATTTGAAATAAAGAGATATCTAAAATATCCTCAGTATATAGTACTAAATAAACAATTAAACCTGGGAAGGACATTTATTTTAAATGATCTTTTAGACTATATACCTATCTAATAATAACCAAATTATTTATAGGAAAAGAAGAATATTATTCTTATGTCACTCTTGACAATGCTGGATAGATAGCGAAATCTGGTCGAGAAAATTTAATTTAAAAAGCTTTGTAATACTATGGGAATTCAGATAAGTATAATTTATCCAAGTATGAGTTGAAATAATGAATTTAAGATTATTAAGGAAATAAACAAAACAAATATTTCTAAAGGCAACTCGTCTCTAGCCCAAAAATTAGAATGTAAAACTTACAAGGTAAGTTCAAATTGTTTCCACTTTTGAAGCATATTTTCAGGTATGAGAGTTCCAAGCTTATTTTCAGTTATCAGTTTATTTTCGTCAATTTTACTGTAATGGTTTTTTGAGTTTTAACTATGAGCTCAAGAAGTGATTTGTCCCCACACAAGTAAATGTTCAAAAGTTTAAGGGAAGACTTGATGATAAAAGGGTAAGAAAACCTTTAAAACTTTCTCTTATGACTCTACGGTGAAGTTGTTTTGAGATAGTGTAAGTAATTTCAGCAATTTCAGTTTTATTTCCGTATCAAAGAGTAAGCATAATTTTGCTTTTAATTGATAATAATATGCCAATAATAAATAAAGTAAATATTTCATATGTAATTAGGAATATTAATTTTAAATAAATTTTTCGAAATTAGGGAACCTCAGCTTTTTTAAAACAACATAGTTTTGTTGGTTTAGTAAACTTGATTGAGACAGCACGTTTTCAGGTGTACCATTCTTTTTATTTATTTATATACGGAATATTTTACCCATCAAGAATAATTGGAAAATATTTAAAATTGTTTTAGTAATAAAATGTACATGTATTAATTTGACTTCAAACAGAAGCAAGTATACTTCTTTGTCAAATATCCTGTATAAACATCTTCAAATTCAGTCTATTTTTCTACATAAAAATATTAAACGCTTCTTTAGTTATCAAATTCTTGTAAAATATTTTTGATGCGTCTCTGAATTACCCTGTAAAGTATGTTCCATCGATGCTTTTTGAATTTTTAACTTGAATGAAAATCGTTGGGAACGGGATTGAAAGAAATATTTTCTCTTTCTTTAAAGTTTCTTATCAGTCAGGAGAAAGTTGAACAGATAAAAAAATATAATCTGTATTTATTTTCAGAGTGTATTTTAACCTATTACCTAATTACTCTAAAGTTGTTACTTAATTCTATAATCTTCAATCTCCTTTAATTAAGGTCGTTGCTCAATTCATTAGCATTTTCCTAGGCTATTCAGGTAAAATGAATCATACTCTCTTTATATAAGTAGAATAAAAAAATTACCAAATAAACCTAAAAATTAAACTTTTACAAATCCAATATTGATACAATTTACAATGTTGGAATATTATTATCGAGTCTTTTTAAGACCGTAATAAAACTTGCTTTCGTCAAATTAAAGCTTCCTTAATATATTCTCTACAAACTCGAAACCGTTAAAAATGTAGTAAACCATCGGAAAAGCATTTTCAAGAAAAGAACGTTTGTCTGTATTCATTAGGATTCTCCGTCCCATACTTTTATTGGTAATTGATTTTTCAGTGTCTGTTAGTCGGCTCGGTGCCTTATTCCCTACTACAGCCATATAGTGTAGCAAAATTTTAGTTCGAGTCCCATAGTGAAGATGTATTGAATTTACATGAATCAATATAGCATTTGATTAGTTCCGCTCTAGCAATTATATGTGTCCGTGTGGTCATTTTACAGTTGCGTGAATTTAAATCCCAGAAAACCAACTTTGGACTATATTTATTTAAAATAATAAATGAAGTATGACTGAACTTGATAGTTTAGATATATAAAGCCATTAGCTGTGAGAATGTAACCAACATGGATATTTCCCAAATATTCTCGAAAACATCAAACATTTTATGGAATGTTCGAGAAGGCAAGAAAAGTATATAAATACGGCGAAATTTACAGTTGGTGGTAGAGGGATACCAAGAGCAACGTAGGCTCTTTGGAGTCACTTGTAAAGTTAAATTTATAAAAAGGCAGTTGTGAAGTAAATAATGTTTGTTAAACACACAAGAGTGTTACAATGTTAACAAAATTCAATGTGCTTTACACCAAACTCTATAATACAACAAATTTATTTACCATTAATAAAAGGTTTACTAGAAATTAAAAACCTATGTTTAAAAAAATTTTGTAATTACTTTTCAATGAAACCTAATGAAATGTTATTAAAGAAAATAATAAAAATTGGCTACTAAAATGACTAAAATATAGAATTCAAACAAAATTAAAATACTAAGATTCAAAATAACTGTCGATGATATTTTGAATGAAAATTTCCAATACAATTTAAAAAAAATTAGGCTACCAAAAAAATTGTAGATCCAATAGAAAATATTTTACATTATTTCCAAAAGTTGTTATATACAATATGTCCCCCTAAGTTGGAATCATATGGAAAACTTTTTTATTATTAATTTTAGGAAAAAAAGTTATTCTTCATAAAAAGTTCTGCATTATCTAAAACCTAGAATACAGTCATCAAATATCAAATTTTTTCAGTGTTATACGAGGTTTGTCAAAAAATATGAGTTTTACTCAAGAGTAAAGTACCTTTAAATTTGACAATATCGAAAAATGTTACTAAAAAAAGTTGACCAGAATTAAAAATTACGTTTAAATATGCAATTATATACTCCTAATTTACCATTAATATTTTTAGATACGTGTATGAAATTTGTTTATAATTATAGTATTAATAAATATGACTAGTAATAATAAAACTTACTAATATATTACTTGTGATGTACAGAAGTATTGTCCGCTGTTTATCAGGCTAGACTTGCAGGCCTAACATTTTTCAGTCTATTACTCTAATAAATATTTTCAGTCTTAATTTATCCTTATCAACAAAAATATATCCCAACTTGTACATAAATAAATTATACAGTATTTACGATACACCACAAACAACATACAAAACCATAAAATCTGTTCACAGGTGTATTTTCTTAATAAATGTATTTAAAGGCGCTTTAAAATTATTATCCATAAAATTAAAGCTGCTACTCGGCTGTATCGAATAAGGAATCCTGATTTTCTCATCAGCATTCAATAGCTTACCACCAAATTTCTCGTTATTCTCGTTACACAAAGAGAATTTGTAAGAGATGATTATATGATTTTTTTATACTATGAGCTGTGGAGGTACAATTAAAAGTTGCCGATTGCAATATGTTTACGGAAAAGAAGATATAAATTTTTAGTAAAGGATGAAAAAATATGATTGTGGTCGTTTTACAACCATTGGTAACAATAAAAACAATTCTTAGTAATAATAATGATAATATTAATATTAATAATTGTAGTATTAGTCTATTATTAGAGTGACTAGAATGGTTTGGACAATTATAATTAAATCTGGAGGGTCAGCAGGATACAAAATTACCAGATATTTAAGAAGTAACTAACACTTAATTTTTTATTGTCTATACTTAAAATTTTAATATATTTTTTGATTCAGAAAACATGTCACATATTTGTAATGTATATATAATTCTCAAAAATAAAAAAATATATAATTTTTTTTTTTTTTAATTTATTTATTTAACGTCAGCCTATTTCTGCTACCGAGGCTAATCACCGACGCCGAGAGCACGCAACCCCTAACCGGAAATTTTGCCGAATCCTCAGGTATTCCAACCCGAGGTAGGGATCTTTAACGAGCCCAACATCCATGGACTCGGGACCGACAGCTTAACGTCTCCTCCGAAAGACGGCATATCTCCACTATACCTCGTGCTCATTGGTACACTGCCTGCGAGCTGTGATATGCTACTAGTCGCTGCAGGCTGTACGGACATATTACGACGGTGTTCGCTGGTGGTCACTAATCCAACTACTAACCGCGCTGGACGCTGCTTAACTATAGTTATCGCATCACAGGCGTATCCACTATAGAGCTGGGCCCTTGCCCAAATATATAATTGAAACTATAAAGTTTATTTAAAAGTAATGCACAAGAGTACAATTTTATGATTCCATATTTTATCTGTTGCTGTTATTTTGAGAATAGGTATAAAACAAAATAATGCGTGGGGGCAAGGGCCCAGCTGAAAATATAAAATATAAAAAATCAAAAATCTTTCAGTGATAAATAAGTAAAGAAAACCATAAACCTAAAGTGATTTCTGTAATTCCGACACTGCAGCCTAAGGCTTATTGTATCTTCTTGACTATCTTTCAGCTTCCCTATGGGCTTTTCGCACTTCTAAGAGTTTTCTATGGTGTACTGCAATTGTGAGCAGTTCTGGCTGGACTGAGGTCGCTCCCTTGGAAGTACATCTATCATATTTTGTTTTTGTTTTACAACAAGTATTATGCAGACGACATAAAGCTTTAATATTTCGACATGTCACTGGGTGTACAACATCTATTCCAGCATATATAGTGTGAAATATACAAGGAATAACTATAGGTGAGGATCACTTAGAATCGCTAATTATTGATTCATTATGCCTTTTTACCTTTGCAAGGTGGTTTATCGATTCTACCGAAGTTTTTTTTGACTGCAATTTACCAAATGCTCTTTATAAAAATTAAATAAAATCAAGGTCCTATTTTAACAAGTCTTTATTTACTAAGGGGGTTTGGTGACCCAGTAGTACAGCTTCGGGCTGGTGATCAAATGGTACACGGTTCGAACCCCGGCAGGCGCGAAAATTTTTCTGATTTGACTACAAGTCAGAAATTGATTTCCTAGTTTGACTACAAGTTATTAAATTTATTGAAAAATCTAAACTAACCTGACCTAACCTGACCTAAACCAGAAATTTGAAGAAAAAGTACAATTTTTATTAAAAACTCCTTTATTATTAAAATTTAATTAAAAATCTAAACCAACCTAACCTAACCTTACCTAAACTAAATTTAAGGAAAAATCTAATCTAACCTAACCTGACTTGACATAAACCAAAAATTTGAAGAAAAAGTACAGTTTTAATTAAAAACCACTTCAGCATTCACTATTGGCTTCAAATTAACATTTTTGTTCTCAAAGCGTACCAGGAAACAGTAACAAAGCCTACACAGAACACAACAGGCTAATAACCCTGGAGATTGTTGATATCACAAAAAAAAATATTTGACTAATTGTTTTTACTATACAGTATTTTAAATACGCAACATAAATATTTGGGTTAAAACTTTGTACCTTTTTAGAAATCATAAATCTTTATCGAAAATTGGAGGAAATATTTATCAATAGCTATAAAAAGTTATCCATATGACGCCAACAACTTTTGTTATATGGAGATGGTAATTATTTAAAAAGGTCTGCGCTGGCCTAACCCGGATATCACACACACACACACACACACACACATGCATTCTGAGCCCGGGTCTCCTATCTTCCATATCGGGTTTACTGATATAGAAGATGGGGAACCAATTCCACCACCCCCTGTCTCCAGACAGGACCTATCGCATTCATTCTCTGAAACATTCGTCTACATTCTTCCCTCAAGATATCACCCCAGGGACTAAGTGGGGTGATACAACCTGTCCTACCTGTCGTTGTCTTGGGGTAGCGGTCAGCGCTTTTCTCCCTTGGTCTTCCCTCGTTGTCACCTCGCGCACTTTTTCTTTTTTTGGTTGTATCCTCTTCTTGGCGGTGTGTGTTGGTTCCTCGTGTGTTGTCCTCTTGGTTGGTCATGAACCGGATATAAAATTCAGTTGGCAAAATACGTATCCATTACCGTTGGGCCAGGCTTTATTTTACCTGTGTCGGCCTGTTTAAGGGTCAGTTCTGGCCCAGCTACGGTCAGCCAACCCCGTTAGTTTGTCGCCATTGACAGCACTCGGCCAACACAGTCGCGTCAGTTAATTGATTGGTGGCATATAATATACTCCGACGACAGCTCAAACTCAAACCTATCTTCTTCGGGTGGTTGCGCAAATGACAGCGTCCTATAAGCAGTCCAATTAGATAGATATAGATCGATATCTTCTACTCTATTCCAGGATCTGCGATATGATGCTAACTGAAAGTATGTAAACGTCTTAAAGTGAATTTAACCAGGAATATCTTTCTAGTGCTTGAAGGTTTTGCCGTTTGAAGGCATTGCTTTGGCAATGCCGAAGAACAATTCCGTTCCAATGAACTCGAATTCCGGCCCTATTCTCGTAAGAGTGTCTCTTTGCTCTCCACCACCGTACGCTTAGATACTCATAGAGTATGGTTACTGTGTTATAAGTAAATATCCTTCTTTCTTTTTGTTGTTTAAACTGATGATACGTTTTTGTTGATTTACAACTAACAATTACAGTAATAAGACTAATAGTTTGAGATATGATTGACTAAATTTAAACGGTGTAATGAACGTCGGAATAATTAGATGCAATTAACGATTAAAGGAGGCAATTAAAAATACATGTAGCGCACCTTTGTAACTACTGTTCAGATAAGTATTCACCCGACCCATTTAAAAATAATGGTGAGTTTGTATTATGTAAGGTCTTTTTTGTTCTTTATGAATAGCAAAACCTTTTTCAACTGTACTCTCGCGTAAATTACCAGCGGTTTTCAGTCCATTTTTCGTTTAAACGGGTACTAAATCGTCGCTTCTGTTTCCGTTTAGCGTTTGGTTATTTGTTGAAAATATTTAAATTGTTTAGATACAACTAATTATTACAAATATTTATTATCTTCAAGGGTAAAATTAGAGTTAGGTTTGAATGTATGTAAACTTTCTCTATTTTTAGTCTTTTTTGTCGAACTGCTAATTCTAATAAGGTTTATGACTTTGTCTAATACCTCTTTTTCTCTCATTAACAAATCTTAATTTTTGTTGTTTTTACATAAAATGTCATTCATGTAATTAAATATGGAAAGATACATAATATTTATCTTGAATTTCCACAGTCTTCCAAAGCGTTTTAATATGTATTAAGGTGTACCTAGGTTTCTATTCTATAAATGACAATATCATGTTCCAAGATATAAAGAAGTTTGACAGACCTTTTTTAAAAACGTAAATAAATTTCATGTCATAAACCTGATAACCAATTATTATTAAGCAATATTCTTCTCTAAAAATAGATTTGGTTAGTATTAGTTAAAATTTCTTAATGTCTGGCCAAGATAGATGGCGTTACAATTCGGACAATTTAGTTTGTAAATTGTACATTTAAGTCCTTTATTGAGAAATTTTATCTCACTAGCAGTGAACTAAGTATTAGATAAGTTTTGGAAACGTGAAAATGTGTGTGTGTTTGTTTCAGTGTATTTCTTAATGGCCAAGATGATGGCGTTACAATCCGGACAATTCACTTTGTAATACCCAATTTTAAAAAATGTATTAATTGTAGGTTTTACATTTATTAATAATGAACCTACATTATTTTTTACTTTAAAAGATATTGTAAAAGATGTTTTTAATATTTTTTTGAAATATCTCCAAAATATGTAATTGTTCTGTATGACCCGGTCATCTTTAGGTTGTTTCGAAAAGATCAGGTTAATGGCAACCTTTTCTTCGTTTTTATTAATCAACCTATTCATTAAATGTAATGCATAATTATTAAAGGTAGCGATTTGTTTTGTAATATTAATTTCTCTTTTATTATCACCCTTACTCATTTGTATTGAAGAGGCTCTATGTATCATTGAATTATAAGCTGGTAATTTATGTTACATAGGGTGATTTGAGTTATAAGGGATAAACATATTTGTAAAAGTTGGTTTACGATAAATTGTATATTGAAGATTACAGTTTACTCGTTTCATATTTATATCTAAGACATTTTTAGAACTGATTTATAGAACTGTTATCTTCTATTTCAACAATAAATTTTATTTTTGGGTGTATGTTGTTAATAAAATTAAAGAAATCATCCAATTGTCTATCATTACCAGTAAAACCAGCCAAAACATCATCAACAATACATTCTTGGAGTTATTTGAATAAAAAATTTTGTGTTCTAAATAATCTATAAAAATATTTGCCAAAATTGGTGATATTCGACTACCCATTGGTAATCTTTCGTTTTGAATATAAAATTTATCATCAAAAACAAAGTAATTTTGATTGATACATACATTAAATAGTTTAATAATTTAATTGACTGAAATTTAGTTAAAAGATTTTTTTCTAAGAATTTTAGTTATCAATAGTATACATTCACTTAGTTAAAGTTTTCTTATTTTGTATTTGGAATGTTGATATAAGAAACAGGCCTACTTGGTTTTGTATCTTTATATAATTTTGGTGGTTGATGATTTTTTTAATTATATGATTTTTATCATAGTTATTAAAAAGGGAATTTGATTGATTAGCTAGGTCCCTAACCTTATCTGAAAACTTTTTAGTTGGGTCTCTACTGAGAATTTACTTGATTCAATAAATTCATTTACTTTAAATTTGTAATCATTTATATTTAAAATGACGGTTGTACTACCTTTATCTGATTTTGTAACTGGTAAATTATTACTTACAATTTTATTTTTTATAGTTTTTAAAGTTAAAATATCACTATTAATTTCTTTTTTAATTTTGACCCGATTTAAATTTTTAATCAAATTGCAATTTTTTTATTTTTCATTAAAAGAAAATACTAAAAAGTGGTTTAAGATAAGAGACTCTTTAGATATCTGCATTAAAACTATTCACTCTGAATTAACTTACAGGTTACATCCAGTTGAGTTCGATATACTGATTGATAAAATACGTGACACCATAAAAATATTCTCAAAAAATCCCAGAAATTAAAGAATTTAGAAGCAACTCACTTTAAGTACGAAAAAACACAATACACTGAAACAAACACACACACATTTTCACGTTTCCAAAACTTATCTGATACTTAGTTCACTGATAGTGAGATAAAATTTCTCAATAAAGGACTAAAATGTACAATTTACAAACTAAATTGTCCGAATTGTAACGCCATCTGTCTTGGTCAAACATTAAGAAATTTTAACATACGCTACTGTGAGCACTTAAGAGTTTATAGATTAAAACAACAAGATAAGTCACATTATGCAAAACACCACATTGACACCAAACACAAACCTACACTTAAAAGCACAATGGAAACAACAGTGGAAGTACTTCATATAAATGACAAGAAAGAAGAACTTTATTTTTGGAGGAATATGAAATAAAGGAACACCTAAAATATCCTCAATATACAGTATTGAATGAACAACTAAAGCTGGGAAGTTCAATTATCTTAGATCACCTTTTGAAATAAAGAATACTAAATATATTTGTTTGAAAAAGAAGAATATTCCTTAATGATTCGTTGTCAGATTTATGACAAGAAATTTATATACGTTTTTAAAAAAGATCTGTCAAACTTCTTTCTATCTTGGAAAATGGTATTGTCAGGTCCCGAAACCTAGGTAGACCTTAATACATATTAAAACACTTTGGAAGACTGTGGAAATTCAAGATAAGTATTAGTTATCTTTCCATATTTATTATGAATAATTTCCATAAAGTAATAGTTGAAACAATTAATTTAATTCTTTAATTAATAATGTTTCTAAATTATAATGAAAATTTTAAATCTGGAGAATTTTTATCCCAGTAAATAACTTCAAGTACCATCCTGTATATATGAATAATTCAGAAACAATCAATAATTATTTCCACCTGCCTTAACTACGAACATACAAAAAAGTCTAAACGAGGAGTTTAAGATCAAAGGAGCTTCTATATCTAGCCGGTGCTCCTTTGCTTAGAAATCGCCCCCGCTCTAGTTTGTTGCTCTTGTTGCCATTGGCAATACACTATACACTTTTCTCTCCGCTCCCTCCAGCTTTAAATTCTCAAGCCACGAAAAACCGTATGTAGCGGTATTAGTATTGAATTCATGCCTGGATAGAGAAATTTGGAGGGTCGCCTTAAGATAAGATTCTTAGAGGCTCCTAGACAGGTGCGAACAAATTAATCGATAAACTAGGAAAATCGTATTTGTTACAGATACAAATAAAATAAGTAAAGCTATTTTAAAATGAATTCTACAAAAGTAGTCGATTCTAGCTGTTAATGCATTATTATATTTCAAATAAACACAAAAATCTCATTACTAAGGAATTAAATATTAACATTTAAAAAAATCATATATAAGAAAAAAGTGGGTTGATATTCTACAGTTTTTAGACATTGTACATAAATATACAAAATGGTTACTGATTGATTTCACAAAGTTGTTTGGATAGCATGCTTATGACTTATAATTCTTCAGTACGCTTATTTCAAAAAAATAATACAAGTAGATTTAGAAAATTCTCTAAAAAGTCTCTAAAAAGTCCAGCACTTGCTGTAGTTCGAAAAACTGGCACTGTCCAGATTTTTCTGTTCATGACGTTCTTTATTCAAGCGAAACATATATAAAAACTTTTTGCTTGCTAGTGAAGAAATTCCTACTTTTTTATGATAATAATCGTTATTTTTAATTACGTTTGAAAATTGAAAATGCTAAAAAATCTGCGCATGATAAAACAAACTTCCAAAGGATTAGAAGATTAATGGAATATAATAAATTTTGAATGCAAAAAAATAATAAAAATCCATAGTGTGATATTACCATAAAAAGTTCCATCATTAATTCTCGATCAATGCACATTTAATTTATACAGTGTGGTGAGTATGGTCCAAATGAAAGGAATAAATCAATCCATTATTTTGTAAATCGACGATTTTAGGGAAAAATCCTGAAACTCGTTGATTTTTATTTTTAAAATGGCGCTTCCTCAGATTACCTTTTTATTTTTGAGATCATCTCTGTGAGAGTGATGACGTCATTGATAAAATTTTTAAATAGAAAAGTAGATCTTGCAATACATCAGTTGAAAGGTCTTTTAAATATCTATTCACCCATATCAATATGTCTAAGTAATTAATTTTTGTATGTTTTCAAAAAAAAGGTTTATTAAATTTTTAATGTTACAATAAATATGATAATTAAGTACAAACAAATTTACAGCAAGTGCTCAAATTGTTTACCGTCAGCTAAAATACAATGCGAAAGACGAGCAGGGAACTCTTCTCGAATTTTCGCTATAACTTCCGGATTTATTTTTGCAATCTCAATGCATATCCGTTCTTTGAGTTCATTAATAGTTTGTGGTCTATTTATGTACACTTTACTTTTCAAGTATCCCCATAAAAAAAAAATCTAGAGGAGTTGAATCAGGTGACCTCGGTGGGTATTCAATTGCTCCTCTTCGACCTTTCCACCGATTTGGGAAGACGTTGTCCAAGTAGTTTCTCGTCAAGGCAGCATAGTGCGGTGGCGCACCATCTTGCTGAAGCCACAAATCATTTCTGTTCGGGAACAACCGGTTTAATTCTGGGAGCAAGAAGTTATGTAGAAATTGTAAATATGGAGGACCTGTTAAGGTTTCTTCGAAAAAGTATGGTCCTATAATCCTATTATCTATTATTCCCGCCCAAACATTCACTTTCTCCGGGTATTGAGTTCGGTACTCCTGCATCCAGTGTGGATTTTCTGTAGCCCAATACCGGAAAGCCTGACAATTCACATGACGGTTTAGGAGAAATGTAGCTTAATCAGAAAAAAAGAACTTTTTTTTAAAAACGGGTCTTTGTTATTTTTTCCATTTGAATTTCACAAAATTCAACGCGTCCATCAAAATCTTCTTCCATAAGTTCCTGCGCTAAATTTACTTTAGAGGGATGCCACTTCTCCTTTTTTTGAGTTCTAAGAATTGTTTAATGGACAACCTTATTGTCTAACGCGACTTGCCGTAAATTGGTAAGGGGATTATCTTCAAAGGCTAGCAGAACATCTAGTTTCTTGTTTTCAGATATTTGTTTTCTACTACCTTTAGGGAGGTCTTTTACATGACCCGTTTCTCTTTTGCTTACTGTGGACTGTATTATTGAATAACGTACATAATTATTTCTGCGTACGTGTTTTATCTTCACAACCAATTACTATTAGAATTTCAATTATTTCCGTTTCAGTCAGCTTCATGTTCACAAAAGTGTCAAAAAGTTTTTGATTTTGTCTACTACAATATCACTTTTTTTAAAAAAAGGTAAAAAGTAGTTTAGACATATTTTCATTGTCAGTGATAACCTTTATTAAATTTATTTTTGGGTATCAATATATATATAGTTAATAAATTAAGAAAACCGAATGTCATTAATACTACTTTTAACAATAACACTTAGACATAATTGATATGAGTGAATAGACATTTAAAAGGCTTTTCAATTGACGTATTGTAAGACTCACTTTTCTATTTAAAAATTTTGTTGATGACATCATCACACTCACAAAGATGACGTCAAAAATAAAAAAGTGAACTGACGAAGAGTCCATTTAAAAATAAAAACCGACGGGTTTCAGGGATTCCCCCTAAAATCGCCGATTTACGAAATAATGAATGTATTCCTTTCATTTGGACCATTCTGTATGTATGTTTCTGACTTAATTCTGAACATCAAGATAATGATAATTCTAGAGACTAATTTTCCATAGAGCCTCTTGTTACATATGAAGGTGAAACTGCCATCTAAAACTTAAAGCATTTCCTGATCTATGTTTTAAATGCACACATTTTCAATGAAACTTGCATTTCCTATATACTCAACAAGCATAAGTCTATTTTATAAATATATATATTTATGTGACAATTTCCTGATTGTTTCATGTTTATTAAAGTTATACTGATGCGTAAAAACAGTGATGCTAATTTTCCAAATATAAATCGTTCTATTTCTATAATTCTAATTGACAAAAATTCTTTAAAATACAAACAATCAGCAAATATCATTTTGAGTTTACAAAGGGCTACAGCAGAAATAATTTGATAATTAGTACCATGAAGATAGTTTTTAGATAGCAGATTTGTTTTTTCTTAAAAATATTATATGACATCAAGGTGAAATTCGACTGTGTTTCCCACAATAACCTATTGCTAATCACTACTTGATTTCTAAGACATTAGAGAAACACCACTTAATCCTATTCAGTCTTATTTTATAGAAGGTTATTCATTTTATTGGTGAATTGGCCATCATTCTCTCGGTTCATCATGGAATTCTGCAAGACAGGACCTTTTCTTTTTATTTTTTATATCAAGGATATATTCTACTTTTTTATTCTGAAGTCTACTTGCTTTATATAGTTTAAACAACTCTTCTAAGCTCCAATAAAGAAATGAATATACTCGGAATGACAGTAAAATGATAATAAAACAAAATTAAATAATGACACGTTTTAAGCTATCTAAACAAAATCATTAAATGTTCGACTATCTAATATAATATAAACGAAAACAAAGTACTTACTCACTTCTTTTATGAAACAAGTGAATATCTGGACAATTAATTACCAATAGTCAATAATAACATAGTCAGTAAAACATTCATAAACCATTCATTTATTCATAAACTATTCATGTATTCATAAAGTATTCATTTATTCAAAAAGCACTCATTCATTCAAAAAATGTGAGATGAATTGTATTTATATAAACGCCCAGTACCAATATTTCATTTTGAGTGGAGAAAATTGAGGAATCAAGTAGAATAACTCTACGAACAAATTAAAATAACGTATTATTTTTCTACAAACACTACCATGAAAAATAAAAACTTTTGAGTACTCAAAAAACACTAAAAAAACATTAGAATGACTGAAACTGACATTTCCTTGATTGTTTGTCTTTAATAAATGATAAAACCTAAGAAAATTTTCAGATTTTAGAAATCAATGAAATAGGATAAAACTAAAGAAATCAATACAAAATTGCATAAAAAAAGTATAGGAACTGGTACTAGCAGAAGAATAAGCAGAGATAATTTTAATAAGAAAAATGTCCCATAAGCACTTTTAAATGTTTAAATGTTTAAAGAGAAAAACCAAAAACATCAAACAAAAAAATGAACAGTTTTTCTAAGAAACCCCAGATGAAAAAAATTTGATGATGAAAGTTGCTATAAAGATTCATATTGAAATTTAACAATAAATACATTACTAATTCAATTGGAATTAACACATTTGGCAAAATAACATAATTAATATAACAAATTGTATATTCTCTTGTTTGTTTCTTTTAAAACCGGATCTGAAATACTTTCAACTCTAAAGTTACACTTTTGACACTATAGTGACATATTAAAAAGCCTACTTTTAATAGTGTTTGCAGAAAATATAAAGCCAGTAAATCTTCTGCATTTGACAACGTCAGTATGCAATATTTTCCAGTCCTTCTCTGTCACAAATTCCGATCGTACCCGTAATATACAATTTATGCTCACTTAGGAAGGCATCAACCTGTTAAATTTAACAGCCATCTATAGAGGGCCAGAGGGTATTTGGCTTCCCAATTACGGGTGTCTTTCAATTCCACGTCGCCATGTCTTTTGGGGGCCGAACAGCTTAATAACAGCTCCATGCCCCTGCGAAACTACTGATCAAGCTTATTGTAGGATCGTTTAAGCAATGTTTAGTTGAAATGTTCTGTAACAAAAAAAGTACAAGAAAAATGTCTTTTAGAATCGATTTTATATTTTCAGATCCGGCATATCGTATGTCTATTTTGGAAATGTACGTTGTGTGCAAACAATAAATCCTGGAACCAAAAATAATGGAACTAATGAAATTATTGGATGGCGAACTCGAGCAAGAGATTTAAATTCATTCGGGTTTAACTTTTGGATCAATTTAAATTATATATATAATAAGAAGTAGTAACTCACACAAAACAAAAAACAATTTCAGAAATGTATTTTATCTAAACTTGTTGCTTCTGTCGAGTTCAAGTTAAAGGATTCGGGTTATTCTTTTATTTTTAGTAAGACAATTCTATTTAAAATCTTGCCACTCCATATTTATAATATTTTCCCTTCCAGGGAAGCAACGAGGAATATCCAATGAAAAATCGTTCTATAAAATAAGGTTCAAAGAAAACGACAGAATGCTTTGTGGTGAAGCACTTTGGCTTAAATTATGCATATCATTGGACTAAACTAAGCCAGATGTTGTTTGAGGAATTTATTAATACACTGTAAATATTTGTGTATTAGAAAAAGTATACATACCGGTATAATTTCTACCTTTCACTATTATAAATTTAGTATACGAATGAATAGTCTAGAAAGATATGAAATAGAAGAAGGGATCGAGAAAAATCTAAAGGCTGGTTTTGGAAGATGCAAAGGAGTGTAGGATAAGCCTAGACAAATGGTGGTTTTCCCCTAACAAAATTGCAGAAGTTTTTTTCTCAGCATTCCCTATGTTTTTTTGGTCAATTTCAAGTTTGCTGCCTTGTTGGAACGAAAAATGCAATAACCTCAAAATTCTATTACTTTCTTCAGTGTTTCGCTTATATCTCGAAAACTATGCATTTTTGGAAGACAAAATTCCTACAAATTAAATAAATTTCTTACAAAATGCATATGCGGACGTTGAATTACTGACGGTTAAAGCGCTTAAGCAGAAAAACATGTATATTTTTTTATTTGTGAGGGGTGGGAGGGGGCGCTTTTGACGTTTTAGCAAAAAAGACAAAAAAATCCGGTTTTCCAGCGTGCTCTAGCACCAACTCCTCATCAGAAAGTCAAAGTACATTTTGTAGAAAATTTTGTCTAATACAATTTTGTATAGATTGGTCAAAAAATGGATAGTTTTAGAGATATAATAGAGAATCTGAAAAAAAGTGCGCAAATTGGAAAGTATTTACAAAGAAACAAACTTGAAATTTGAATCAAGGAAACCAAAACACATACATAAGTAAAATTCGTTACGAGAATCGACTTTGTTTAGGTAACTGTACTTACTTAAAGATTTGTAGGTAGATACAGAGAGAAATTTAAATTACCCAACAACTAATTTTATTAATCCAAAATATGCTCCTTATTCCATTATAAAAATCTGTAAAATTCAACATATTCATAATCTGAAACTTTATAAAATATAAATACAATAAAACTCAAAATCAATACCATATATACATATTTATTGAAAAAATGGTGACAACTAGTTTCTACTACATGGCCATTATCATGTCTATTGCAAAACAAAAACAATATGATGAACATTTCATAGTTTTCTAAACATGATGAAAGTTATAAGATTAAATTTGAAAGAGCAACTTTACACTAACATAAACAAAAATGGGGAAAACTAAACCTACAAACTAAACCAAAAAGTAATTCCTCATGTCCCAGTACCGTAATCGTCTTACGAGCATAGAAAGGAGAATGGAAAGCATTTAGTGGTAACGTAACACTGGAGCTACATGAGTAGAAGTTTATTGTTACCACGCCTAATGTAAATTTCACCATGTTTTCAAAATTTAAGAATTTTCATCTCGTTCTTTTTTCTTACTATAGACCTGAAAATAGGTGTGTAGTACATATTTTGAATTTTACTAAGTTTATCCACTCTACTACATTTAAGGAAAATGAATAACCTTCTTCAACTTTAAAAAATATACCAGGAAATAGGAGAAGAATTCATATTGTCATTTATTGATCTCAGAGGAGCATTTGAACATATAAAAAGACAAGTTGCTTATAAAGTGTTTCCTTATGTAGTATCGAATACATTCATTATTTTAAAAACTGCAAAACCTATAACAGGCCAATTTTTGTGAAGTCTCATTTTTTACATAAGAGAGTTTATATCACTAATATGGCTTAATCACGTTTTTTTAATGCCACCAGGGGTTATGTATTACCTTATTTGAAAGATGTCCTAATCGTCTATCCAACAGTGAAATTATTCTAATATTTATTTCTACAGGATCAACCAAAATGTATTGAATTAATAGCTCGTGTCTTATATCAGATGTATCGTATTTATTTATTTATCCGAATTCGACAATCTTCCCACTAATTGTGCCTGAATATTACAGGAAAATATATATAGATATAGCAAGAGGCAAATCACCAGAGGATATGAAAAAAATTATTTACTAAATGAAACAAATGGTGGATGAGAAATCAGAAAGTTAGCAAATGCAAATGGTAAGGAACAACATATCTTCTAGATCTGCAGTCAATATCTGAACCATACACCCCACCTTATATTCTTAAATTTGTGTCCCAATAGATTTGGTTCTGGGTCCCGTACGAGGCGCACAGGTGAATTGAGCAATGGTATTTCCGAAATTTAAATTTAAAATATTCTGGCAAGTATGCGTAGATCGGCATAGAGCTTCATTTTGTTGAAAAGCATCGTATCAGCTTTTTTTAATAACGCAACCTGTAACAACCTCTAAGATCTCTTTTATCTTTTGTTTGCCGATGCGATAGCATGAAGAAGAGGAAAATTTCATTCGATGCGGTTTTTCATATTCAACAAAATTATTTTATGAAGTCGTCAAGAAGCGACAACACAAGTTGATAAAAAATATGTAAACGCGAAGAGTAGTGTTGATTTCAAAATCTTTTATAGAATAATAAATTGATATGATATTTATTTGCAGCGAACTGTAAATATTGTTAGCGATGCGACAAACAATATAAAAGTCAAAAGAAATGTATTAGGTTTTTATTTATTTTATTCATCAATTTATTTTACAACGATCATGTTTTTACTCTTTATTTAAATATTTTTATATGAATATTAAAAAAAGTAATAATAAAATAGCTGGTATCCATTCTTTACAAAAATTTTGGCATTTTTTTGTGTTAAAAATGATAAAGAAATTTTTATGAAATGCTTTTAATTTTATAAAAAGTGTTAATTTTATAAATCCCATTAATTTTTCTTTTAAAAAGTTTTCAGTGGAGTCTACTATCGCGACGATTTAAATCGGAAACCTTTTGAGATCGTACCTACATATTGTCCCACTAATCCAGGCAATTGAATATTTTACAACCTCTGTTCTTATAGTACCATTTTATAAAAAACAGACGTATATAAGACCAAAATAAACTGTAAAGCGATGAAAATATATTAAGATACAAATCATGGCTCAAAAATGAAGAACTAAAAGGTGATAAGTGTAAGAATTCAATAGAGATGAGTAAAATATTTAATTAAATTTACAAATCAATTTAGTATAGATTTCAAAATAATCTTACATTAAATAAATATTTTTAATATACCATTTATTTTCATCCAGTGACTAAGATGAAGATTTTGTCAGCGTTTGAATATACCAATATAATAATTAGATTAGATTTATTAGATTATGTTTCCATCCTGCATTTTACTAAACTATTTATTTATTAACAGAAACATAAAACAATATTTCAATTTTTTATTGTTGTTCAAATAAAATAACATTTTTTATTGTTGTTTAATTAAAATAACTTTTTCTAGGGTCATGGGAAAGTTACATTTTTTTTTGTAATTACTGTAATTAACCACTACAACTTGCATAGTCTATTTTTTATTCTAAATCAGACTTCAATGAAAGTTTTATCGCTTTTAACAATATTAGGGTTAAAGCTCGTGAGATTAATTG
Organism: Hermaeophaga mercurialis; assembly: GCA_951812935.1. NCBI lineage: Eukaryota > Metazoa > Arthropoda > Insecta > Coleoptera > Chrysomelidae > Hermaeophaga > Hermaeophaga mercurialis. Next base: position 4,307,648 of record OX638360.1, on the reverse strand, counting down.
CTAATCTTTCAAAAACTTTTTCTATCTCGTACCATTTATGTATTCCTTTATACATTTCCGCAATAGTTCGAATGTAATAGTTTGAAAAGCTTTAGACTACAGTTGTGCGATCTTCTCGTGGCATTCGACACTCGTATGCGCAGTGGCAAATCGTAAGCGCCTCAACAACACAGTCAGAAAATGCGACGCTGAGGTACATTCAGTGCAACCAACATGTTTTCAGATTTATTTGTTATTCGCTGGCCCATAATTATGTGGTGTACTACTGAATGGTTATAATTTTTAAAAATCTTTTGGTTGAGAACTGACAATTGAGTATTCAAAAATGGAATTTAAAATTGAATTGAAAGGACGTGCAATAAACAGTCAATCGAAGGAAATTGTGCCTAATGTTTTAGAGTTTATGACGAAAGAAAAAGAAATTGGTGTGCCGTTAATACCACTTTCAGATGTGTTTGAGCAGTCACCGGCGTTTCCAAAGGAACATGTTTTTTGTACTTAATTCGCAACAATTTTTAAGAGTTCATATTTAAGCACACTAACAGAAAAATATACCATTCTTATATAGCGGACTTGGCCTGACTTTTATTTGAAATTTTAAAGAGTAATGTACTGTAATATGAATTAATACGACATCCATAAATCCATAATAATTATAGAAATATCAGAAACCGACTTTTAAACCAATTTATTTCATTAAGGTATTACCTAATTTCGGTTTGGTGAAAATATAGCTTCTGCGCCTTCAATAAATTAATTTTAGTTTCATAATAACCTTATGGTAAACTTTTTCCTCTTAAAATAACTGATAAAGGGGGAAGTCCCATTAATTCCCACCTTGAATTAACTCTTTTCCACGTAGAATGTTTTTTTTTCAGCTTTTGTAATGAAAGAAAACATCCATTAAATAAATATTTTTATTTTTATTTCTCCAGCAATAATTTTGAAGTTAAGTGCTGCTATTTCTAAAAAAAAAGTTTAGGTTAGTACTAACAATTATCAAAATATTTAGATTAAATAGATTATCAATATACTGATTTTGATTTTGTTAATAATAGTTTTGTTTGAAAATAGTAAGGGTACCTAGAATATACTTGTACTTTCTATCATACATTTCTAATTATCGTATTTATCGAATTTAACATTATTGTATTAGTAACTGTTTTTTTACATGAGTATTATTTCGATGGAGAGTTTAATTTTTTAATATTTTTTACTGCTTGTGAAATGCCACTAACAGTTGTGTGCTTAAATTTCTGTTGCAACTCGTTCAAATAAACTAAAAATTTGATATACTTTTTTTAACTTAAATATTCAAAAATATGTTATTAATGAAGATACTCGTATAAGCTCTCTGCAACGATTACTAAGGTGATTGACATTTTTAAGAAAACTGAGTTTTTGGCAGTATTTTTCTTAAAAGAACTATTTTTTTATTATTGCACAAAAATAGTTAACTAAATAACAAAAAATAATGTGGCATGCGAATAATTTTTAGAGCAGCCTTTCCAAATATGAGTACGTACGTCCTGATCAATAATTGAACGCGATAATAATAATTGTTTTTTTAACGAACTTTTCTTAGGGGACGACATCACCTAGAAGATGACATCCCATGCTATATAGGCAACCCCCTTGCGTAACTTCGCGAGTCATATCTTACCGAAACAAATAGAGATGTTCTGTGCAATTATAACCCCTAAACGAAATTAAACGAGAATTCGTAACAATATAGTGTAAAAGCTAACAACAAATTATACATTAATATCGTATTATAATATCTATTTCAATGTAAGAGCTATAGTTAAAGACAACTTACTGGGGCACTCATCATTAATAAGAACGGTATAACTCTAAATCCACTTCTTTGACTTGTAATGGACAGAAACAATGCAACGTAAACGGATGGATAAAGAAGAGGAGGACTGGTAGTCTTTATTACTAAGTTGATAGAGGTCTAGGTGCGACAGAAGCAAATCTAAGATGACGTAGATTATAGAAAATGCCTTAAAAGCATGTTAGAATGAGAATTCTAGCAGAGGCTATGTTATCATAAAAGGGAGGGTTGTTTTATTTACGGCGGATTAAGCGGGTTAATCTTCCTTAGTGTAGAAGGGAAACTATTTCCACCTTATATACCAAAAACTTTTCCTTTTAGATATTTTAGTTTAAGATCAAAATCTCAAAATATAGGGATAAGTATCTACTTATGGTAAAAGTATCGAATAAAAGATAACCTTGAGACTAGCAGAATTATAACAGAGAACTAATCCAGAAAAGAAGATGGTTCTACAGGATTTGGTATAACATGAACTATACGGTTTATTGTAAATAGAATAGTGTAGGTCTCAGGTTTTAGCTTCAATGTAATTGGAACATTCGTGATCTGTTTCTCTATGGTTAGTTGAGGCCTATTGTGTTTCACCCCTAAGGGTTACAAATCACACCACCTTACGAAGTTAGGGGTTGGTTTCGGTAAAGGTTTTTTAGAGCCATTGGGTGTCAGTTATTCGAAACCATACGTACGAAACCTATTCATTTTCAGAGCTGCATAAGAGCGTAGAATCTGCTCCGAAGTTTCGTCCACCACGACAGTCCGATGTATGTATAACTTTTAGCTTCTTCAAGTGATATCGCAAATAAGTTGTAAGCTGTCCAATTACAGTAAGTAGATATCTTCTACTCTATTCCAAGATCTGTAATATGGTGCTACTTCAGGTTTAAGATATAAACTCCTTAGAGTGAGCTAAATCAGAAATATCTTTCCAGAGTTGGAAAGTTTTCCCCTCTGCCTATTTAAGTGAACTAAAATTATGCTCCTTTTCTCGCGAGAGTATTGACTTTTTCAGTATCCAATACCTTCTTATCTCCAGTTACTCTATACGTAAAGTGATCTAAGGAATGGATACAGTGTCACACTAGCTTTGATTGCAGTCGCGTGTAGTTCAGTAATCTTAGAGCTTCCTGGTACACCGAAATAATATATTTATTTACTTTTGGTTACGAAAAGTTTTTCATACTGCTCAAATGTGGTAACATGGAATGGTCAAAGGAAACTCAAAATCATACCACAAATATTTATGCAAAGTCACAGACAATTAATTTCGACTTTTTAAAAAGTCACCTTCATGTTAAGCACAAGCTACAAAACTTAACCTAATTATAAAGAAACAGGAATTGAAATTAATATATTAATGCAAAGTTACATGTGTTAATGAAGTTATAATTTTAAACAATAAACCAAGTTGAAACAAAGTTAACTAATAAACTTAATAACATCTAACTATTTAAACTTGAAAAAATTAAAATGAACATCAAAAAGTTGGTCTAACAATGTGTGATTATACAACAAAGACCTTTTTTGGTCAAACACAATATTGTAAATTGTTAGGAATTTGTAGGTAATAATCGAAAACGTTTAGGAGACAAAAAGATGCCGCCACCAAAAGCCAAGAGAAAGGGGTAAGTAAGTGAAGTAGGAAGAAGGGACTGAGTCGATAACGTCAAAAAGCCATAGCGCTCCGCTCATCTGAACCACCAATATTAAAGAAGGAGGCAAGGAGAGATAGAATCAATGACAGATACAATTATACGGAAGGTAGTAAAAGGTCATCAAAAAAGATGTCAAGGTGGACAAATTAGACCTCTCAGGACAAACATTGTCCGGATAAATGTAAGAAAAATCTTGCCAGGGCGGTCAGAGAAGCCGTACCACAAAGCTTGTAGACTAGGGGGAAGACTCCATACAGGTAGCTACAAAAAAGTACTCACTAACAGTGGAGATCTCCCCACTTTATCATTCGTCTTCGAGTATTTATTTCTCGCAGCACAGAAGAGGGTCCCATAGCCTCTATACTTTGATTTGACTAACTATCGACATGCCTCTGTATGAGACCAATCTGGATTCCCACTCCAGCAAAATGTGGAAAAGTGCCATAATGTTCTTCATTGCCATTGTCGGGGTAGTTGACATGGCCACACATGCCAGTCTTTGTAGTCCAAACTTGAGTACCTGACTCCATCTGGCTACTGCTCAATATGTGACCATTGGTTTTGTCACTGTTTGATAAATACAGTAAGTCTGCTTCCGCATGATTTACCACACACTCTTCTTGCACTCCAGAGGGATGCTTTAGTTTTGTTTATTGTTTTTGCCAGATAGGAGTTCTGGGTAGTTTTCAGTCTAGCATAATTCTCAAATACTTTACCTCCTCCGCATATGAAATGTTTATGCCTTTGAAAACTAGATTACAAAAATCATCAAGATTCCTGCTTTTTGTAAAAGGAATTACTACAGTTTTTGTGGGAGTTTACAGACATCTGCTCCTCCTCTTACCAGTGTTTTAGATTTTCGAGGATTTCAGGCTGAATAATTCTTCAGCGATGGAGGAGGATATTTCGTTCATACGCCTCTCTTTTCGGAGTTACTCTCTGTTTGCCTAGGACCCTTCCCCATCGGCGCTTTACGTGATTGCTTCCTCTTAACGTCAATGGTCTTCGAGTCAGCCCCGGACGCTTCTTCGAAAGCCCCGAACCACCTGGATGGCTTTCTGGAGGACTTGGTTCGGTGGTCTTCCTATAGATCTGCGCCGGAATTGTACCAGCTCAACGGGTAACAAACGACTACGGGATTGTCTACCCCATTGTCTAAGTTTGTTTTCTTTAAATCCCGGATCAAGAAACTTCCACAAGTATCAAAGTCGGGCATGCTACGGCAAGGTTAATTACTTTGAGAGGTCGCTTGATATCGAAAACGACTCGCTTGTGGCAACATTCCCTGGTACCAGTCAAATTTTCGAATAAATCACATAACACTCTTGTTTTGGGGGAGTTACTCGACCTTGTCTATATCCAACCCATGTTGGTGTTGGAAGAAGCACCCTCGGAGATTTGATAGACCTCCCTGCTAAGTCCCCTGAAGTTGGAAGGAGTATAATTGACTTCGTGTCTGTGCTGTTTCTTGGTTGGATTTCGATGTCCCACACGACAACCGTGAAGGACACCGAGAATCCAAACTCTTTCACCAACGTCAAGGTTCCAAAACTTCCAGAAAGGGTATGATAATGTAAATAATTCGTCATAATTACGGTCTTATTTCTTGAATTGTAAATATTTATTTGTAATACAAGTAAATATGGTTTAATTATTTGAACCCGTAAAAACTTAAATTCTTAATAAGTCATACGTAGACAAACAAAGATGTTCCTGCAGAGCTATATTCTCATGAAATTCCTATTTTTTAAAACTCAATTATACCACAACCATTTCAAGCTCAAACAACATTAACTCACGTTCCAGGATTTCCGCAAATAATGAATGCTCGATTCTGCTTGCTAGATTTTAAATGTTTTCCTACATGTACAATTCACAAGCACGCTACAATATGATAAACTAAATGAAACTAGATCCCACGTTACGTTTCTGTTTATTATTTCGAGCACGAAGCTCTACACAGAACTTTAATTCAGAATTGTAAACAAGTAAGCAAAATATATAAAAAATGTTTTCATATAACTAAAAAAAATGTTTTCTAAAAAAAAGTAATTTAACTAATCTTTATTTTAAAAAACTCATTTGGTAATAAAAAAACTTTCAACAAAAGAGTACTAGCCTACCATTGCTTCATAATTCTAATATAGGAGATTGTGTAAATAGTTTGAATAATTTTGTTTATCTATTAAATAAGCAGCTTGCAATAAACCTTTATATATTTTCGATCATTCATAAAATTCTAATTTTAATATCACTTTAACAAATATATCCCTCGATTTACTCGGAAATACACATTGTGGTTTCAGATGTCTTTCTTTCCCCGTTTTATTGCCTTGTTTATGTAAAAATTCTATTAAGTCAACATCGTTGTATGAAAGAATCAAATTCACCATAAATCTCCTTATTAATATTAGACATCTGCATTTAATACAATGGAATAACTTAGACTGTTATTAAATGGAATATAGATGGGTTTGTAAATGAATAATGGTAAATTTATGAACATCGGATTGTACGGGTTGATGAACCCGAAAATGAACATTTTTCTTTTATCGAACAATGTACGTATAGAGTCAGATCATACACATTCAAAGAAAATGTCATATTAACCTAAAGTAACATAAATTAAAAAAAAAATGGATAGAAATATCTGAAAATTTTTCGAATGTGCAATATTCTTGAAATATAAATAAAATGTAGTTAAAGAGAGTTGCAAGAGGTTTTTATTAAATTTGCTTCTATTTTTAAATAAATAATATTAAATGATTATACTAGTTTAAGTTTTCCATAGTTCAGTTTTAATATAAATAATGCTTTAGTTCAAAGAAGACAAAACTAAATAAGTATATTACATAACATGAGGTACAAAATGTATTTATATATGTATATCAAGTAAAAATATTGATAATCTTACGAGCTAATACATAATGTACATAATGTTTAGTACTAGATTTCTTCTACACCTATCCATATTTTTTTTTAAGAAAATACGAGGCGCTACCTAAAAGTTCTAAGAATTATTTAGGATATCATAAGTACTTACTTTCAATGAAAAATTTAACTGCCTGCTTCTAAGTAATTACAATTTATATCTACACTGCGTTGCTAGCGTTTCTGCCATAAATGTAGGTTAAAGGTAATGCCCTTAGGACCTCCTGCGATTCTGGTTGAATTTTCTGGATATTAAATCTACGTCCATTAAATTTAAATTTCATTCTCGGAAACACGAAAAAGTTATCCTAAATCGGGTGAGAGTAGGAACATGATCAGTTGGGACAAACTTTTGATGGACCATTTCTACAAAGTCGAAATAAATAGCAATATGGACTTGATATTTTTCCGAGGTTGATGGGCTTTTTTCGTTGTGGAGAATGTGACATCTTCAAATTTGATGATTACTGTACACCCATATTTTATCAACCGTGACTGGATTGATGTAAAATGAAGGTTTTCCACAAAGCAAATCGTTGCCATCGCGGTTCACCTTAAAAATCACCGAAAGCTGAAAATAAATTTTGACGGTCGTCACTCGCTGTTTTTCCGAGTTTCAACAAAATTTAATGTAAACTCGTTACTCTTTGACCGGGGTCTTCACAAAATTTTTTAGTTCGTAACGGCAGGGATTTGTCCACATTAAAAATTTTGTACTATGCCTACATTAGATCCAAATTAGAGTATGCATCTATTGAATGGTCATCTTACCTTACTTGAATCAATGTGATTGAAAAAGCTCAACGACCCTTTGTAAAATACCTCTCTCTCAAAATGCTTCAAAAACATGGGATGGTTCGGTTAAATTCCCGCCAAGACTGTTGTGCAGTCATATTTGAGCATAAATTAATCAATTATAATATTTATGATTCGGTTCTTTTAGGAAATCTTAACTTCTTGGTTCCGCGTCTGTCGTCCCGTAATTCCGACATCTTTTATTTACAAACCCCACGTACTAACGTATTTATAAATTCGCCAATCTACAAATCATGTAAGACTTGAAATAAATTCAGCGACCACCTTGATTTACCCAGTATGAGTAGTAAAGCTATACAAAGTGTCTGTCCTTAGTTAAGTTGTGTCATGTTTTTAAATTAAGTTCAAGCTAATAATGTTAATTACGGTTAATTAATCCTTGTATAATTCGTCTATTCCCACTCTATAATTGGTTTCTGTTGAGTGGTGTAATAATAAAATAAAATTTATAAGGCTTTTAAAACATAACTGTAAACAAACAATCCGTACTCGTTAATCCGTGTTTACACTACAGCGTCGTTTGGTACACTGACTTCCCAAGGACAACATATGAGTAGCACCTCCTATGTAATAGTTTAAATATTATTTACGGTTAAATTCAGTATGACACAAAAGAAACATCACATCATTCTCATTTAATTTTAATAAAATTGTAATAATATAATAAGCTACGAAGCCCAGAATAAAAGACCCCCAAGACCGCAGTTTAAGCGATAAGAAGCAGAGGTTCATTAGTTCCAACTACGTTTAAATTTTACAGAATAAATACAAATTAAACTTTGGCCGATTAAATTATAATTTTTAAACAAAGAAAAACTAATACTTTTAGTTTTATTGTTATTTACCTGATATTTAAATGATTTTCAAAATCAAGGTCAATAAATAGAAAACTTCATTCTACAATTTTGTATAAGTACACTTTTGAAATATTTTAAAATTTGATTTAGTATTTTTTAGTTTAGTAAGAATATGATTCAGAAATTTATTTTCTATAATAAAGGTTTTCAATTAATTCTTGTAAATGTCGAATAGATGTTATATGGAGACAATCATTAAAAACGCTGTTGCTAAATTTTTGGAAAAAGCATATAATTAATATAAAAAAAATAATGAATCTATTTTAATAATTGGAGATAATTTAGGAAAAATATTGTAACAGTTTAGATAAGAAAATTTTATAGGTACATTTAAATATAAGACGAATTTATTAAACTACATTCGAAGACAGAAACATTTAAACAACACTCAAAGAAGAGAAATTAAATTTATATTTTACTTATCAATTTTATTTTGGTTCACCTCGTAGAGTCACAATATTTATAATAATAGATTCTCTAAAAAAATTGTATTCTATTGCATCATTGCAGCAGAATCTCCACTAAATGATTTTTTGTATGCAAATTCATCTGTCGCGAGTGACATCATCTGATCCTATAAATTATTTCTTGTTCGCAGTATTAATCGATTAATTGGTGTAACGTTTACTATGAATGAGTATATACGACAATCGAATTATGCAAGGTGTTCCAAAATTGTCGAGCAATACTTCTAGGAGAGATAGCTCACCTAAAAATAAAAGTAACTTTTTTCGAAAGCTCAATAATGTGGGAGACCTCTAAAACTGTGTAAAAATGTTACTTTTTTAAAAATATCTTGAAAATAAATTCAAATTCTATACATAGAAGCTTTGAATAAAGATACTTAATTTTATTTTATTAGTCATTTCATCCCTTCTGATTAAGGAGTAGTTTTGACGGTAAATATCACTGATTACGTCATATTTTTTTAAATACATAAATATTAAAAATAAGTTGATAATTATGGTTCCTTTGACTTTTTTACGCAAGAAGTAATGATGATACGTTTCTCTTGATAGCACCGTTTTTGAGTATTTTAAACTTAAAAATAGACGGCAATTTGCAAATAATATATAACAAAAAAGTGTCTAATAAGGCAAGTAGGCTTTGAAATCAACGATAATGGAAGGCAAGCGCATCAAGTATGCCTTGAACGCTATTTATTTTCGGTGGTATTGTGTACTATATCTCTGAAGGTATTTCTATACCATTTACATTTCGAAAGTCCTCAGGTTCTCTTGCGATTGAGTTGATGTTTTGTCCAATTCTTGCTCGTAACTGAAAAACTACATAAGCACACAGTTTAATACAAATAGCAAAATTTCTATTCTTTTCCCAAATACTTGCAACAATTTTTCCGTATAAACATTTTCAGAATAAATATTTTTATTTTTAGAAGTAAGTTAGCATTTTATTATATTTGTTTTCATCTGCTTAGATAAATGTTTTGTCACTGTAACAAATTAAAAGATTTCCTTCCTAATTTATTGGAAATGGATTAAACCAACAGCCAGTTACATGAAATATGTGTAACATAATTTATATGTCTAATAATAATAATATTATTATTATTATTATTATTATTGGTTCCTTATTAAAAATTCACTAACTAAAATGGCGTGAAAACATAAATAATTTTAGAAATATTCTGTTTATAAGATTTCTATGTGTAATATGTAATAATACAAAAATCAGTTTATCATAATTTGTTAAATTGCTGACAAATACAATATACATTAAAAGTCAACCGAAAATTAATGACAATTACAAATAATTGTCGTTCATATGTATATTTTTATTTTAAAATTTTAAAATACTCAATACCAGACCAATCATGTCGGTTATTTATTAAATAAACCAATTAGTTGAAACAAGAGCCAAGTAATATATTAAATGCTATTTAGATTTTTATGACTTTGTTGTACCCAAAATTAAAATTTAATAAATCTAAAGCGAACAATATTCAATATTAGCTACAACAACTCTGTAACAAATAGAGGATAAAATGTTTATATATAAATAAATAAAGTGTTTTCAAAATCGAGTATAAAGTCAGTAAATTTTAACTAAACCATCTAATTAGGTATATGGTTTTAACCAGTCATCTATTCAGAATGAAAACCCATCATAGGAAAATATTTCGTTAAAACTGGCACGGGTGGTAAGAAAATCTGTAAACAATCCTGTATACATCGTAGATTTTTTACATAAAACTTTGAATAATACATAATTTGAATAAAATTTATATACAGATTAGCTAACTTCAAACAAACAAATGTAATAGCTTACACTCAAAATAAGATTGTAACCAAATCTTTTCAGATGTACTACCTTCTAAACCACTTTGATTCTGGCAAATGTACTATTGTGTATCTACACGTCGTATAACTTTATCATAATTATGTCATTCAATTGCCTATAATAATAACTAAACTATAATAATAACTGAACTGTAATTTTAATGCTTTGGTGTTTCATCTTTTTCAGCAAAATTATACTAACGAAAGACTTATAAAATGGCTGTTAACAGTGTTAATCGTCGAATAATAAATCAAACTTTTTAGAAATACTTTTACTAGGTTAAAAGTTCATACACAATCAGAAACTACATTTTTGTATAGAATTATTTACCGAAATAGTTAGAACCTGGAAAAAAATCATTTTTTTGTAAATAATTTATCCAAATTTAAAAAACTACATATCGTTGTTTAGAGAATTGAATAAACTTTCAAACGGTATGCAACTCGACCCCTATTCCCTATTTAAATTTCAGGAGTTGTTCACCCCACTGATCTAGGTTTGAAGTGACGATGCTGCGAGTAGCGTAAAAAATGCCCCCCTCGGAACAAAAATCGACCTGTCCTTCTTTTCATACGATAATATTGTCCAAAACCCCCATGTCACTTAAATGTAAGTAGCCTTTAGGTTTTATAAGTTCCACTTAACAAGTGGTGCAACCAATTTCAGTCATTTTAAGTTGAACTTAAACTTAAGTGGTCGAGGTGCAATCGGGTCTTACTTTTTAGTTTAAAGAAAACTGACCTAACTTTTTTCTTTTTAAAATATAAAGATAAAATCATTTATTTTAAAGCCTTCCTTGATTTGCTCAACGATTAAATTAATGTCGGAGGTCCTGAAAATCTTGCTAAAGCTGTGACATCCTGACTAATCAATTTAATAGATTGGGCAGACACCCCTCTGGTCTCGCTAAACTTAATTAAGGGCATATCGAACTCGAGATCTCGACGTCCATTTGTAAATTTTGAATATCGGAGATTTCATTACCTTTTGCTCACCTTTCAAGGATCGTCTGGTTTATTAATAATTTAAGAAATTTTCTTAATCAACAACAAGCTGCGACTGACGAAAACTTTGGTATATATTTTAACATATATTTGGGAGTAATAAATGAAATTCAATTGACTAATATTCACTTAAACAATGTAAGGTTATTTTCTAGTACCAATTACAATGTAGAAACTGTCTTTGGGAAATCCAATTTCTTGGTTTTCAAAGCATCAATTGAATAAATATTGTCGCTGAACCAAGCACCAAGTCTATTTTTGGCAGCAAATGTAAAATTATAAAAATGTCTATAACTTTTCCATTTTTTAGCACAAGCAGGACATACACATGGTCCTTAGTTGATATCACAACATTTGCTAATAAAATTTTCAGTTGCTCTATCTATCTGAACCGATTTCTCGAAGCAAGACACTTTTTGCTTCTGAGAGCGGTCTCATAATTTTCCACACTTTATCATTGTTTGATTTCTGTATTATAGTTGGAATTTTAATATCTGATCTGATATGCCTGTTGTCAGAGTATGGATTTTCTGAGATACATGCCTTGATTTTATGCTAACTCAAAATTTCGTAGTGCTCGAATTTAGACCTGAAATTCAGTTCATCTTTTCATATTATTTTACATACCTTTGGTCACATCGATAACCTACGTACATGTCTTTTGTTTGGCTCATAATACCGCGTTGAATTCAAACATACAATACAGAAACTTTGAGTTTTTCTACAATTCTGCAACCCTTCTGAAACATTTCAACGATTTCTTTGTATCGGCTCTATCTCCGGATGTTGCAACAATCGCATATCCTGTCTTTTGTCGCTAAATATCAAAGTGTTTCTGTTTTGTTGCGTTGCTGCTAGAAAGTTGTATTTTTGGGTTGTTTTCTGTTTTTGTTTGGTATGGACGGTCTGTTTGTGGATGGTCACATATTGTACTATTGCCATACAATAATAAAGTCGCCTGTAGCATAATTTACGAGTAACTGATTCCGTGATTCTTTGACTAATTAAATATTTATGCCAGTATCGCATCAATCATATTTATAATTAAATAATATTCAAAAAATTATGCTTTACTTAATTTTATTGAAAAATGTATCCGAGGATATGTTTATACAGAGTCGGACTTAATATTTGAGTTACATATAGGAATACATGCGAGTGATAAAGAACGCGTTATGAAAGAGAAAGAACGTGTTACTAATATCTTGAAGTAGGGATACGTAGAGGTGGGAACATCGTTTCAGTCAATTCAATAGTAACGTACCGGCTTGGTCGTACCTCCAGTTTTAGATACTTTCTAAACCTGTATATTTGCAAATTTAGAGATTACACTGGGGTCGAATGATAAATAGCATTACAACATGGGTACTACTCAATTGATATAGTAGTAATTATTATTATTCACAGTAGCTTTTGAAAATATATAGTACTAAATTATTATAAATTTTGATCTTCAACTATTTTTTTTAGAAATGAAGAATATACGATTTACTTTGCACAGGTAGATTCAATTTTAATTCTCAGATCACTGTCTTATAGTTTTTTAAAATTTATGGATCTGGCTGACATCCTTTAGATAACATTAGAAATTCAAAATTTAGTTTGATCTAAAATATAATCTAATATTTATAGGTGGATAGGAATATCGGGGTGAGGACAATAAATAAAACCAAATATTATTTTAAAATGGCCGACGTTTCGAAGCGTATCCAGTTCTTTCTCGGGGCTATAAAAACACATTTATTAATTTATTTTTCTCCTTTTTTATATAAAAACATATGCAGATACAATACACAGAATATAAAATTTTTCAGAAATGTATATTTACCATTTTTACACACTGTATATCACCAATTTCCACAAACTGTGTATAAAGTATACGCTCAGAATGGAATATTTTTTAAAAATCTTTACTTACCGTTCATCACACTGTATATCATTCAATTTTCACTATATATAAAATATGTACATAGAATACAAAAATTTTAGATAATGTTGACTTCCATTTCGAACAGATTATATATCGTCAATTTTTACATTCTGTTTATAAAGTATACGCACAGAAAGTATAGGTGTTCATTTTCCTTTCGAATATACTGTACCTATATCATCAATTTTTACAAATTGTGTATAAAATATACGGACAGAATGTAAAGATTTAATTATGTGTTTTTAACTTTCAAAGAACTCTGCCGTTGAACACACTGTATCACTCACTTTTCATAAATCGTGTATAGGTATAATATTTAAAAATTTTAAAAATAAAATAATTTTCAGAATAGTTGAATTTAATGAAAAAAGAAATCAAAAGACCAACCTTGTAAATAACCAAGATTTCTTACCTTTCTTGACGAAATTCATACCCTGATGATAACAACTCAACATTTTGAAATGAAAGGAAAATATTTATTCTCAATTTGCTTAAAATTTAAATGAATCATAATTTTATTGACATCGTTTTGTTTAGGAATTCATTTTTGAAGCAAAAATATAGGATTAATTTAATATTCACAAGGAATTTTTTGTATATGTATTTTATATTTATCAATAAAGAAATATTAAGAATGCTTTGTATATTGATAAAAAGAACAAAGTGTATTATAAATTATTAATTTCAAATGTTATTGCAACTGTTAACAGCTGGTTATTTTATTTAAACTATTATACTAAACTATTGAATATTAATTGCAATTGCTAAAGGCATTTAAAAAATTTTAAAATAAAACTACTGCATTTTTTTCCAATTTTCAACTTAATTTCATGTAATGAATTAAAAAACGTTTAAAAATCAATCGAATAAAAAACATGCACACTATTTTCTGATTCCAAAAGTAGAACCAACCCAAAAGGGCATTTCTTACACACGGGATTAAACAGAACTAAAACCGCATTACAAATCGAAAAAAATTAAAAGCTTTTCATTTTTTACAATAATAATATTTCCATACATTAATACCTTAGTCTAAAACGATATTATTCACGACTCCTTATGTATAAGTGACTAACACATTTTTGTAAACCTGAACGTCCTTTTAAAAAAATTGTAAATAAACTGAAAATAAAGTGAAAATATAATAAATAAGAATGAAAGAAATGTAAAAAATATTTTTTGAAAACTATTGTTGGGTTTAGGTCCATTTAAGAAAAGTAATATTCTTCATTGGCCAAGGTTTTAGCACCTTTATCTACTCATGATCAGGGGTTCTACAGGGAATACACACGATGAACAAAATCCTCAACACATTACAATTTCAAACAAAAACAACAACGATTACAATTTAAAAATCTAAAATCAACATTAAATTTTTTTTTATTTAAAAAGCGCTGACTTAAAATCATCGAAAAATGTTCTAAATCATATTATAAAAATGAGAAAAAATAACTATTTTGCTAAATATTTCGTTTATTGTAAATGATTAAGTAACAGTCACATCAAATTAGAAATTCCGTTTCTATATACAGGGTTTCCCAAGAGTTCCGGGAGTGAAGAAAAACATGAGATCACTAAAGGACCATAAAAACTACATTTTTAAATTTTCACCTTATTTTAAAAGTAATAAAAAAAGAACCACATCCCCAAAACCAAAACACGATATCTTAGTTTTTTAAAAGTTATACTACCAAATGAGAAAAAAACATGTTTATTACAATTTTTATGATAAATTTTCAAATTGTCGACCTTCTTCAATTTCGCAATGACCCACTTGATTTTCTCCAACAGTTCTAGATCTCTGCCTCCGTCCAAATTTCCATTAATAAAAAAAAGACCAATTGTTCTATCTCCCATAATTCCAGCCCATACATTAATTTTCTGCCTCTGAGTAAGATCTTCTTTTATTAAATTTTGATTTTCGTCAGCCTAATAACGACAATTGTGCCTATTAACTTTATCATTTAAGTAAAAAGTAGCTTCATGAAATAATATTGGGAAGAAAATTTCTGACATCATCACATTTTTCAAGCAATATTTCGTAGAATTACAATCTTCTATCGAAGTCATCTTCGTTCAATTTTTGAACTAGGTCAAACATATAGGGGAAATAATAATTTTTTTGTAAAATTCTGTGAACAGAACTTTTACTGATTTCATGTACCTGACACACTTTTAATAAGGATCTTGAAGGTTCTTCAACAAAAGACATTAACACTTCTTCGTTTTTTTATGGAGTTGTTATAGATTTCGGTCTTCCAGTTCTCGGAAGGTTTTTCACAGTTTCCTCTTCTTGAAATTTTCGAATAGTTTTTTCGACTGTTGATTTGGAAATCAGTGGTCGTTCATGAAAAAAATCATTGAAGACTCGCCGCACTTCATCGTAAGATCTTGTTCTATCTTTAAAGTCACGAATAATTAAAAAAGTAATTCTTTCTTTTTAGGTCAGTTTTTGGGCCGTTTTTAACAGATTATTTTAACTAATTTAAAAAAGGAAATAAATAGGCTCAAATTTAACACAACAAATCAACAATTAATAAATTGTCACTGGCACAAACTGTTTATTAAATTTACACCTACTTATCATCATTTTTGTTTTTATTGCAAAAAAGCTAAGCTAAACTGATAGCATACTACGGTCAGAACGAAATTATTTGTATTACAAAATGGAGTTGTAATTTAAAAATTTTGGGGTTATCACCCCCTAAAAAAACTGTCCAGTGTATGAAAGTTTTAAACGATCTAAAAATGTAGTTGTTGTGACCCTTTAGTGATCTCCAAATTTTCAGATTTTTTCTTCACTCGTTAGAAACCCTGTATATTTGCGATTATACTCTTCATTATAAATGCACCACTTATTACAGATATTTATTTTCCATCTCGTAATTTTCTCTCTATCTTCATCGTTATATTACCGTTGATAGGCAAACCCAATAAGAACAACAACAGTTTCGTTGGCGAACATGGATGGCTATGTCTATCGCTTATTCATTTTGGCACATTGAGACCAGACATCTGGAAAAGTCTTATATTGCACTGGATCGTGTGCGTGTCTATTAATAATAATCCGAACTGCTGAATACCACTTGAAGAAGAGGAGAATGTGACGAAGTGTAGTTAAAGGAAAAGCGTGAAAATGATGGAAATCATAGGGTTGTAAGCGGTAAAGGATGCGCCATCGTTCCGCTACAGTAGCGTAGAATATTACATTTATTGCCGAATTTTTAAATTAAAAATAAATACTTTATAGTGGTAAGGAATCGAAACTTGATTGTTATTAAGCTTATATACGAGTACAATGCAATTTACAAAAATGTCGTGTATTTGGTATAACTACTTTTTTGCTTTAATCACATTATCATTAAAAAACTAAATTGCAAAAAATTAAAACAGACATAAAACCGTGGATAAACAAACGCTTTTCCTAACTTTATCTTTATATAATAATATTAATCAAATAAGATTGTTATAATAAAATAACCACAGTGAGTAAAAATGGTAAATATACATTTCTGAAAATTTTTATATTCTGTATATTGTATCTGCATATGTTTTTATATAAAAAAGGAGAAAAATAAATTAATAAATGTGTTTTTATAGCCCCGAGAAAGAACTGGATACGCTTCGAAACGTCGGCCATTTTAAAATAATATTTGGTTTTATTTATTGTCCTCACCCCGATATTCCTATCCACCTATAAATATTAGATTATATTTTAGACCAAACTAAATTTTGAATTTCTAATGTTATCTAAAGGATGTCAGCCAGATCCATAAATTTTAAAAAACTATAAGACAGTGATCTGAGAATTAAAATTGAATCTACCTGTGCAAAGTAAATCGTATATTCTTCATTTCTAAAAAAAATAGTTGAAGATCAAAATTTATAATAATTTAGTACTATATATTTTCAAAAGCTACTGTGAATAATAATAATTACTACTATATCAATTGAGTAGTACCCATGTTGTAATGCTATTTATCATTCGACCCCAGTGTAATCTCTAAATTTGCAAATATACAGGTTTAGAAAGTATCTAAAACTGGAGGTACGACCAAGCCGGTACGTTACTATTGAATTGACTGAAACGATGTTCCCACCTCTACGTATCCCTACTTCAAGATATTAGTAACAC
The DNA here is from genome assembly GCA_951812935.1 of Hermaeophaga mercurialis. Taxonomy (NCBI): domain Eukaryota; kingdom Metazoa; phylum Arthropoda; class Insecta; order Coleoptera; family Chrysomelidae; genus Hermaeophaga; species Hermaeophaga mercurialis. Next base: position 4,290,182 of record OX638360.1, on the reverse strand, counting down.
GTTCTTTCTCTTTCATAACGCGTTCTTTATCACTCGCATGTATTCCTATATGTAACTCAAATATTAAGTCCGACTCTGTATAAACATATCCTCGGATACATTTTTCAATAAAATTAAGTAAAGCATAATTTTTTGAATATTATTTAATTATAAAAATGATTGATGCGATACTGGCATAAATATTTAATTAGTCAAAGAATCACTAATTCAGTAATTTCCATACTATTTTTAATAATAGAAAGTTAATACACACAATAAAAAAAATATTCCAAAACATTTGCTTTTTATACAATTTCAGGTAAAAAATGGACAAATATTTTCATTTCTCGAAAAATGTATTCCTATTTTACAATATTTAAGAAAGAAAAGAAAAATTACCTTATTTTTTTTAACAACTATGATATTATCGATACCTGTGTATATTTCACTCTCTATAGACCTGGAATTTATATCCGATAATGTGTTAATTTTACCTTTTTTTTATTTAATTTTATACTTTTATATTATTTAATCCTATTTAATATTTTTTTGTTCTTGAAGTTCGTATCGGCGCTCTATTCCGTTAGCAACAATGTGTCCTCTTTCTTTTATAAATCATCGTTTATAAAAACTTTTTATTTCGAGTCGGTTTTTTAGTATTATTCATTTAATCATGAAGTTTGCACAACTTAATACGACTATACCTGACACTGGTACTCATAATAATAACTAAATTTAATAAATGTCATATTATTGACATATTTAATAACTCTTTTATGCAACAAGTGTAACAATATGTTGAATCTCTAATTTATTTTACATACATTTCACCAGATTAAGGATAAGGTCTCTTTTTAATTGTAACATTCTATTTAAATTTAGGTATAATTATCTGATCCACTATCCTATCTTATTATTTAATTTTATGGAACTAGACAGGGATATGAGTGCGCTGTAAACCACTTTGTGTGTAACAAACTAGATCCTTGGCAAATGTTTAAAGAAATTTTTGTGCAAATAATTTGTTGGTCTGTTTTTAAAAAAATACATGTATGTATGTGTACATGCACGTGAATTATTAAGAGTACATTTATTTATTTATTTATTTGTTTTATTTAACGTTGGTCTAGTTCTGCGACCAGGGCTGATCACCGACGCCGGGAGCACGCTACCCCTAACCGGAAATTTTGCCGAAACCTCAGGTATTCCAACCCAAGGTAGGGATCTTTAACGAGCCCAACATCCATGGACTCGGGACCGACAGCTTAACGTCTCCTCCGAAAGACGGCATATCTCCACTATACCTCGTGCTCATTGGTATACTGCCTGCGAGCTGTGATATTCTACTAGTCGCTGTAGGCTGTACGGGCATATTACGACGGTGTTCGCTGATGGTCACCCATCTAACTACTAACAACACTGGACGCTACTTGACTATAGTTATCGCATCACAGGCGTATCCACTATAGAGCAGGGCCCTTGCCCAAGAGTACATTTAATAAATTAGATGTGGATGGCGTACAAATAAACTCAGCACGTATGTTTCTCCTTTTTGGGAAGTAATTGAACTAATTGGTTGCAGGAGTCTTTAGATATTAATATCATTTTTAGTTTAAACTATTAAAGATACAATTTAATACGGCTCCTTAGTGTGACGTCACAAGTCATATTTATTTATCCATTCTATACTAAGAGGCTGAATTGGATGACTCTGACGTCATTAATTTAACTGGTGACGTCGTACTAATTTAGTGTAACTGATTTCTCATTCGACTAGATGACATTAACTGAGCGTATTGAGCCTCAATAACGTCAGAGTCATCCAATTGAACCTAAGGGTATAGACTAACAAATATGGCTGTCGCGACTTGTGACGTAACTACTAATGCGCCGAATTATCTATTTAAATTATATTTAAATTTATTATCTGATAATAAATATAAATAACTAAAATTTTCTTAACAATTGAAGCTTTGGTTCGTACTTCTGGTACAAACAATTCAGTGACACTTCTTTGTTCATCCCATAATTTCAAAATAAGCTTAAATTGATAATCGCCGAGCTATAATAAATTTCAATTTAACTGCGACATTTTGGCCACTTTCATTTTTACACGCCACTCGTAAATCCTATCTCCCGTCTTACTTGATAAGAAAAAATGGTAAACGGCTATTTCTGTATAGATCATATATTTTTTATAATTTTCAGAATTTGCTAAAAAATTGGCACACTTATTTTTATATGATTGTCTCAATACGACATCTATTCAAAAATTACATGAATTTATCGGATATCTCCGAATAAATTTGTCAAATATTTCTGAATCGGATTTCTTACTAGAACAAAAAATAAAGGCTTCCACTTTTTATATTGGATTTTGAAAATTATTTCTTCTGATTTTTTTAAACTCAGTTAAATACCTTAACAAATAAAAGTAGGAGACTTCATTTTTAAACATTATACTTTAAACTAATTTTCATTCGTTTAGTATAATTTAGATATAGTTGCAACGAAGGAATCCCTCATTCTTATAGGATAAAATACAGCAAAACTCCCATGTTAATATTAATTCAATTTTCATAGGATTTAATGAGTATAGTGACCTTCTACACAAAAATAATTTTGATGTTATATCCATGACCGAAACGTGCATAGAAAATCTATAAGAATAATAAAGAGGTATGTTTAATTGCCTTTCCTAATTATATATTTTTTCCTCAAATACGACATGGAAGAGGTGGAAGCACTTATATACATATCTACTAATTTTTTACCTAGTACAGTAAACCTAAAATTTAATTCATAACGAGGAAATAAATAAAATAGGGCTGTTAAGAAAGTATGCCGAACTACCCTGCAATTATAAAGAGTTTATCGATTGAGTGAAAAATCTGGAAACTACATATAGGACTATAAATAAAATAAATATGTTATATTTTATATTTTAAGTGGCTCTCCTATAGCGCGACCGATTTTTTTTTTGTAAATTATAAAATTTTGCGATTTTGTTAGATATTAAAACTCAATGCTTTGTCTTAAATAATTTTCAGAAAAGAACAGTAGTAATATTAGAATATAATTAATTATTAATTTGTAAATAGACCACTAATATTAAGAATGTTTTAACTAAACCAAAAAATTAATTGTAAAATGTGTGTAGAAAAATTAATTTTTATTACAGCTGAAGAAACTATATAATTTACAATACGATACATAAAAATACACTAGCAAAATTTACAAAACTTAATATCAGATTAGCTATTTAATTTGTTAACATTTATATATATAAAGCGCGTCATGGAAGGACTCTCTTCCCTAAGAATTTTAATTTGTCTCTTTAAAATTTTGGTAAAAGTAAATACAGACGCGACCATAAAAATCGAATTTGGAATCAACGGACTTTCCTACCATTAAATCTATCATTAGAATTTTGCTCCCATTTGCAAAATTACTAATGAAATTATGTTAATTAACTAACCAACAATAAAAAAGCACTAAATGCCAAAAAGTATCTTCTTTCGAAGGTTTGTTAAATACCCTTATAAATACAGCTCCTTAAAATTTCACTTAAAGTTTTATCTGTTTAAATAACAGCAATTCTATTGAAGTAATGAACATGTTAAAATATCAAATTTATAATAAAGGATCTATTTCATCACTGTGTATCTGAAGACGATCGAAGATCTGAAACTGAATCTTCATGAAAATAAAAAAGAACGAAATCATAGCGAAACGTCATTATCATTAGCAATGTTTTTAATATAACGTCACTTCATCGTTCTTTACTTTTTATTCATCTAGAAATATTTTGATATGGGTTTTATGATTTAGTATTGTTATTGTTGTCAGTTAATATTATATATAATTTAAAACTTTTTAAAATTTATTTAGTAATTTGACTACGCCATTGTACGTGGTTTTCCGTCTTCATCTTCAATAAATTTAATAGACATGATTGCATTTCTTTGCGTGAGAAAGACGGGAGGAAGGAAATAGGAAGTTTAAAATTCTGAATCGGCAATAATTTTTAATAGATAGTACATACGTGGGGCAATTTATACCATTAAACTTAAATACACAGCAGAAGGGAAATCATTATTTTGAATACTGTAGTAAATGTTATTTATAAAGCATTGTGATGAAGAATATCTATAAGACGTTTTCTTGCGAAATGATACTATAGAGTAGCGATTTTAAATATAATTCACTATATGATGACATCTGAAAGAAGCGGCTACTTTCAAGAAAACACACTCTTCTCCAGGGGGTACCCGGGTTGTATATATGTTAGTTAAAGTTTCTTTACTTTTAGGTCCCCTTGTTTGTTCCAGGTACGTTGCTAGAACCGCCATCTGAAACTATAGAGTACCACATCTTGTAAGTCGCAATTTAGTTTCACAAACTAGTAACTGCCTCAAACCTTTCTCGTTTCAAAATAGTAGTCTTTTTATATATATAAATTTATTAATCTTTTTACGTTAAAAAATAGGTAACTGGTTTGAAACATTTACTTTTATAAAGTTCCGGTTTCTATAATATCTGCTCCTCAGACCAAATCTGTTGCTTGGGGACAGTACTGCTATCTTATAGAAATTAGAGAGAAATATGGAAATTAATTCTTAGAAAATAAAATGACAAACTGAAATTTAAACTATTCGGTTCATCTCATTTAGTAAAAATTCACATAGAGGTTTTTTTGAAAATAAAAAATTAGTTTCATTTGACGTAAGTAATATGTTTTCAAAAATTCCTATGTAAATTTATGCTATTAATAATTAAATTCTTAGAAAGAAAAAACATTAACCAAATTTTAATTAATAAGATTATACACTTATTTAATTTATGTATTAATGAAAATATGTTTTGTTCTTGATAATAAATCTTATATTCAAAATAAAGGATTACCAATGGGTAGTCCAATATCACCAATTTAGGAAAATATTTATATAGATAATTTTCATATATCTCCAGAAATATGTTGGTTTGGTATAGATATGTTGATAATGTTTTGGCTGGTGTTACAGGTAGTAGTAGACAATTAGATATTTTGTTTAATTATATTAAAAATTTACATCCAATAATAAAATTGAAGAGAAGATTTTTTATATATAAATATCAGAAGAGTAAACTATAATCTTCAGTATTCAATTTATCGTAAACCAAATCATAAAAACATGACTTATAACTCGAATCACCCTATGTCACATAAATTAGCAGCTTATAATTCAATGATGCATAGATCTCTTTCAATACCAATAAGTAAGGATGATTTTAAAAGAAAAATTAGTATAATAAAACAAATTGTTACCTCTAATAATTATCCATTACATCTAATATATAGGTTGATTAATAAAAAGGAAGAAAAGGTTGCCGTTAAACTGATCTTTCCGAAACAACCTAAATATAACGGGTCATACAGAACATTTACATATTTTGGAGATATTTCAACCCAAATATCTCGTACAATATCTTCTGCAATATCTTTAAAAGTAAGAATTAATGTGGGTTCATTTTTATTAAACGTAAAATTAATAAATTAAAAAAATCAGGTATTTACTTACTAAATCGTCCTGATTGTAACATCATCTATCTTGGGGACACCCTTACAAGTGTTGAAATAAGATACAGTAAACACTTATGATCTTATAGATTAAAGCAACCAGATAAGTCACATTACGCAAAACACCTCATTGACACTAAATACAAGCCTACGCTTATTGAAACAACAGTAGAAGTACTTCCTGAAAGTGACAAGAAAGAAGAACTTAACTTTTAGGAGGAATATAAAATAATGAAATATCTAAAATGTCCTCAGTATACAGTATTAAATGAACAATTAAACCTGAGAAGTTTAATTATCTTAGATTACCTTTTGGACTAAATACTTATATAATAATAACCAAAAATATTTTTAGGAAAAAAAGTTACTGTTGTACAGTAGGTAGTAGATAAAATATAACTTAAAATGCTTTGTAATACTGTGGAAATTCAGATAAGTATAATTGAACTTTTTATATTTATTTTGAATAATTTCCACAAAGTAAGAGTTGAAACAATTAATTGAATAGATGAAATGTCGATAGAAGCAAAATTTATTAAAATGATATGGGAAATGAAATTGAAAAAATATTCAACAAATCCAACATTGAAAATGGATAAAAGGATTTCAGAAAAAGAAAAAGAAAGTGATTTTTAAAAAGCTTTAATCAGGTGTCGTTGGCAGTAGACAGAAGTGCTAACTTAACAACTTTATAGAAGTTCTATTTATTTCATTACTCCCTGAAAACTGTAATTCTTTGCCAAATATTCATCCATTCTTAACTTAATAATTTGAAATTAAATTACTGAAGTTTGAAATAGCGACCAAGTAGAATTATTTAGATATATATTTGGAAGTTTTTCAATAGGTTGACTTTTGCGAATTATTGTTCTTAATTGAGTTGGAAACAAGTTAACTGGGACAACAGAAACGGGATAGCCCGATTGCTGAGATTTAAAGGAAATTAGAAGATGCTATCTTGAGAATGGAATGACTGAGTTGTATGACGGGTTAAAAATACTTGAAATAAATTAAAATTTTTAATTAAAAACGACATTTTCTCTTTGATTATTCTACTACCATTGTTTTAATAAAATGTAAGTGATTTTCGAGAACAAAATCAACGAATATCCGATATAGACATTTTTAAATTAAAATTCGAGTTAATATAAAATACCATCTTAATATTAAGTATCAGAAATATGAGAGAATAGAAGAGAATAAAAATTATGATGGATTTGGGTAGAGTTAATTGAAAATATTCTTAAAATGAGCTTGACTTGGTTAATGGTTCAGCCGGCTTCGTTCTCTTGGATATTTAAAGTTCAATATTGAAATTGTTGGAAAATATTCCTAAGGGGACGATTGGAAATTTTGTTTCAAGAAAAAACTCGGATGTGTATCTATTGCACTCCAAAGCATTAATCCAATGACAGTCGAAAGTTTTGTGTCTATTAGGACTAAAAGATAAAGATAAAAAGGACAACAATAATTCAGACTAAAAATAGATTCAAACTCGAAAATAGATTGTATTAAAGAAATTAATTTTTTAATGGTTATTATATCTTCCATTAAAATATTTTTCTACAAGATGTTTCAAAATTCGAGTGACAAAATTATAAAATTGGGTAGCTCTAATAAAATAACGGATTTGGTAAAAATACTTTTCCTTAAAGATTACGGGATTTACGGGATACGAAAAATTAATAAATGAAATCAAATATCGACCTTAACGCAAAAACGAGTTAAGATTTTTGCTTCAAATTTGGGATACGATTAGAATATTAAGGAAAAAATATTATGCTATAAAATAAATTTCGAAAATGTTTTTCATTGGCATGCTGTATGGGTTCTAAATCACTTTTCCTCCTCTATTTTTTAAGCCATTGACAAAATTAGAAATGTTGCGTTTTGTTTAGACCCTTTGATCTTTTCTTATAAAAAACGCATGATCTTTGATAGTGTTAAAATGAACGGTTTTCCAGATATTTTTTTTCAAAAATATTAAATAATAAATTTATAAATCCATTAATTAAAATAAATTAAATGGTTAAAATAATATTTTTTTCGGAAATCCCAAATAATAAAATTAATAAGTGTTCAAAATCCTTTCACTTCATACAAAAGAATGTATATTTTATAGTAGAAATAGTCATGTATGGCATAATTGATTATAGCATTTTGGATTCCAATTTGTTACTTAACAAGCTAAGTGGAAAAATTTATTTTAATATTTTGGGATAGACATTAGATGAAATTCTTGAGAATATTCCATTAAATATTAGAAGCAGTATGTGATTTTAACATAATACAGCCTAAGTCCATTTCACAGCCGATGTTAGGCATTATCTCAATACAAAATACCCAAAGAAATGGATAGGTCGCGGACAGCCTATTATATGGCCTCCGCGATCTCCAGACTTAACTCCAATGCATTTTTTTCTATGGAAAACCATGAAAAAGATTGTGTACAGTACATTCGTGGAGAATGAATAAGATCATATTGCAAGAATTCATGTAACTGTAAGGAAAATTCCATCTAAAGAAAATATTTTTTTATTCCATGCACCCAGAGTCTTGAGATTTTCTTATGTTGTATCGCCCTGTATTTTGTAAACGCTTGATCTTTGAAAACCAGCATATTAGAAAATTATTTATCAATTCATGAAAGCAATCTAAAATTGCACTCGAAATTTTAAACTATATCAATTAATGGTCTGAGAAAAATTTATCATTTTATGATTTGAAATTCCTTAAAAAAATATCTGGAAAACCATTCGTTTTAGCACTATTAAAGGTTATGCGTTTTCTTGGGGGGAAAGTCCAAAGAATCTAAAAACTTTTCAAAAATTTAGTCAGTGGCCTAACAAATAGTGCAGGAAAAGGGAAGTATATTTAATAGTGCATCATTTATTCTTTAGTGCCCTACCTGTAGCCCAAACCAGAGAAGCATTATTCTGGATACAAGTGCTCGTTCAAAGGTGCAGAGATATCGATCACCCGGTTTATATGCTTTATATATTTTGAGAAAGTTTTCTATAAAGTCAGACATGATAAGTTGACTAGGCATCAACGACAAGAATCTTCGAATAATTAAAAACCTGTATTGGCATCAACAGGCAAACTTTAAAATTAATTAAAACATGTTAGAAACAGTACCTATTCGATGGGGTATTAGACAAGGATCCATTATGTCACCATTACTTTTTAACCTCTACTCTGAGTACATCTTCAGGGAAGCTCTTGATGGATTCGATGGTGGGATCAAAATAAATGGAGTGAACATTAATCACTTAAGATATGCAGACCATACTGTTCTGTTAGCCAATAGTCTAGAAGGATTACAGTTGTTGTGCGATAGAATTACTAGTACTTGTGATGAGCATGGATTAATGCTGAACACTTTAAAAACCAAATCAAGAGATCAAAATTCGTATAGAGAAAGCTAGAACAGTAATTTTCCGAATGAAGAAAATGTTATGTAGTCCAAACATCAATATAGATCTTAGGTTAAGGTTTACCAGATGCTACATATTCTTAACTCTTTTACATGGGATAGAAAGTTGGACATTGACAGATACGCTATTGAAAAATTTGTACCGTAGATTATTACGCGCGAGTTGAGTTGACAAAGTTCTGAAGAAATACTACATCATCTTCATAAGCAAAAGGAATTATTCAGAACTATTAAAATTCGAAAATTATAATATTTCGCTCATATAATGCGACACCACGAGCAATATAATTATACAGGGCAAAATAGAGGGAAGAAGAGGACCTGGGAGCAGAAGAACATCCTGGCTTCGTAATTTACGAGAATAATTCAATACAAGTACTGCCTTGTATAGAGATCCTGTTAACGAAGTGATAATAGCCAATATAATAGCCAACGTTCGTTGAAGAACACGGTATACGAAGAAGAAGAAGAAGAAGTAACCCAAATTTGAACCAATCTCATGTCGTTTTTGCGTTACGGACTATATTTGATTTCACTTTTAACGCCTTGCATTTCGTTAACCGGAATCTATAAGAAAAGGTATTTTGACAAAATATTGAGTGTTTCACGAGAGATATCCAGTAGTATACTTTTGGCATCCGAGTCTGAAGCACCCTGTATGTTTAATATTAGAATGAATATATTTTCAATAAAGGTATTGATATAGTGTTTACATAGTATAATAGTTTCTCTATCTCTCTCAAAAATAATAAACTCAGTAGCACCCTCTAGAGATGGAATAATGTACGAGCCTCAGATATTAATATATGGTAGTTCAGTGCTAATGACGTTAAAACTAATTTCTGAGTTTCAGTAACTCTTTTTTATTGCCCATCGGTAAAAATATCGTCAGCTTACTGTAAAAATTGATTAACTTACATTTACCTTACTTTTTGAAAATCAAGTTCTAAAGTCTGCGATCTTTGCAAAATAGATTCCTTCCAATAAAGTTTATACTTTTTTAAATTTGTAATTGTTTTTTTTGTAAACGTCGGAATATAAAATTGTATAGATAGAGATAATCAAAACAAATATTTAGCACCTTTAACCTGTAAAACCAAAAACTGCACTTAATGCCTTTTTGCATTGAGCTGACGATATACAACAAAAAAAATCCGAAAAAGACGTGAACCTCAATTCTATTTAGTAAGTAATATTGATAACAACAAATTTTGTTCCATACTATTTATTGTATTTGCCCCAACCAAGTAAAACTTGATGTACAGCATAACTGTGATGTTATCTGGCCCTTAGATACGCTCTGCTGTTGTACATTGTTGTTGTACATACAATGATTTTTGTTTGCATATATTTTTACTATTGTCAATTTTAGGTACGTATATTGAACGTCAGCCATCTACCCAAACGTATTAAATTTAGAATAATTAAAAAAATATATTTATTATAAATATTTCTTTCTAATACCACATGTATCAACTAAATCCAGTTATTTTGGTAGTCATAAATCTTAATAAACAAATCAAATTAAACCGGCCATCGTTACGTTTCAGCTTCTATACTCTCTTCACGTGCCAGTTTGTTGCATCCACACTCAATTAAGTATTTTCTCCAGTGTTTCTATTTATTCGAAATAGATTAGACACGTGTATCCAGTCGTGTGTGATGGGATGGTCGCCACCACTAACCGATATTAATGATGCTCATTTACGCGTGACGTCACACTACGCAATAGTTAACTGAACCGACAGATTACGCTATTAATGGAGGTCACATATGATTGAAAATTGCAATTATGGTTCCACGAAAACCAGAAATAACAAGGTTTGTTGAAATTGATCCAAATGCGACATTCTAGAGTAAAATACTATTTGCAAAGTAAAATTAATCTTACTAATTGAATCCGTTAATTGCTTAAATATTTCTCCTAATTCTACGATGATCTTTGATTCTTACTTCAACAGATCGTTTGGTTCCTCCTATTTACAATGTATGGTATTTAAGTTTGATTGCATTGGAGAAGAAGCGATGTTTGTGACTTCTTCTTTAATTAGATTTCCCAATTAATTTTTTTGGATAGTGGCTTTGATCAGAAAATATGTGATGGTTTCCAGCTCTTCTTTTAATGATTACAGCTCAATACAGAAGAATTTAGTTCGATGAAGCAATCAATGTATTGCTGCCTATCTTCGTTAGGGAAACTTGATCTAAAATAAATATTGTGCAGTATCGGATGCTTTCCTCTAAACGGTTTTGGTTATATTCCTATCCTGGTTTTTATAAAGTATATCCAAAAATCCTATTCTCTGTATTCTTCTTCATTGAGTAAATGTATAGTAATAGTGGGGTTTCCGTTAAAAGTCCTTGTTCTTGAACATAGTAACTTTCTTCTACTGAAAACAAGACATTCCAAAAACAAAACTGTTCAAGATGTCCCAGGTTCCGGCTCAATATTTTTTAAGTTCTAAAGGAAGTAGGTTGTCCTTATAATGGTTGAGCTATTGGCAGAAGAAAGTTTGGTACGAGGTGGATTTATTTGAAGTAGTGATTCATCTTAAATGAGATTTGTTTTTAATTTTTGGTAGTTAATAATTGCTTTTTAATAATGCTTTACCAGGAATATTTGCTACCTGTCTGAGTTAGTTCTTTAATAGTATACAAATAGTGGTTCTATTATTATGATTGGTTCTATTAGTCAAACACATACACATTTCATCCATACTTCGTTCATTTTGTTTAGGTTTCGGTGTCAGTGATGATTGTGGTGTTTTTTTGGCCTAATTCCTATATACTCGTCTTTATTTTGGTAAATTGGTTTTCCTTGTTTTTCATTTTTCTATGATTTCTCTCACTGTACACCTAACTCCTCCTCTTCTTTTGTTATTAAGTTCCCGTGTTGCCTGATGTCATAAGTTCAATCACATGGAGTCGCTTAAAAGCCATTTCAAAGTTAAGTCCTTAAGTTCTTAGAAATTCTTCTGTTTGTATGTGTAGAAAAGGTTGATTATTGTTGTTTTCATATTGTTTCATTATTGCTAGAACTGGTGTTAATTTCTTCCATTGCCAGTTTTTCCTACTTCTTGGTAGAAGTTTTTTTATGATTTTGACTATTCGTTCATAGTACTTGGTATCATTTTGTTTCAGTTTGTTTTTCTTCGTATTTTCTTTTGTAGGAGAGTTATTTCAGTATGAAACGATATTGTAGTTTTTTGTTCGAAAAAGGAATTCCTTATGTAGTTTCCTATTACTTAGTTTGAACATTTTCAACAATTGCTTGCCGTTATTTTATTTGAAAATCAAATCAAATCAAATCAAATATTCAGTTCTCCATCTGCCATTCTTTCATTTGAAGTCAGTTTAAGCTGACAGGTCCTCTGCATCTTCCTGCCTTACTTGGCTATCTTTTCTTCGTCTATTTGGATTCATTTATGTATCTCTTCCCAAGCAACACATTTAGTACCTGCTACGTGGGAGCGACTAAATATGTCACTCCATAGTGGTTTGCCTTAGTTGCCACTAAGTCATAGGAACGGATTAAATCCGTTCCTGGTACCAAAGTGGGGAACAAATGTCACGTAGCCAAGTCGTATTTACTACGTTCCGGCTACAGTTCCTACAACTTCATTGAACCTCACGGCTACGTTGTAGGAACATTCCAGGGTAGTTCCCGTGTAGTAGCGTTCACTTCCGATATTTTCCATGTTTGTTGTCTTTGTTTTTCATATTTCTGAATATTACTTATCTCAACTTAACTTGTTATTCCATTCACTAAGGTTTCCATAACATCATTCTTTTAATACTTATACTTAATACGGCGGTATAACCGGAATTGATAATATCTAAATAATTCATGTGTTGTTCATATCGGATACAAAATTTACAAACGAGCGAAAATTTATCGTAAATTTTTGAAAATTAAGTTGAAAAAATAAAAGCGCCCTCAATATACAGGTTGTTACTATATTCGACCGACAACGCTTTACCCCAGAGAGCTCTCGTTAATTGATGAATTTTGATATGGGAACATAAATCCTTAAAGGGCTTAGTTTCCGAGATACAGGGTGTTAAAAGTTTGAAATCAAAATTAAAAATTTGTCATAAATCAGAAACGCCTCCAAATATTTTTTTCAAATTTGGTGACCAATATGCTCTTTAACAAAGTAATATTTTGACATAAACTGACTTTTGAAAAATTTAACCAGTGGCGCGCTGTCAGGGTTTGTGGCAACTTTTATCCCCCCTATCTTTTACGCCACTGGAACAAATATTTTTTTTTAATTTTTTAAAATTCTCTGTTCATTTTTAGGTAAAAAAGTAATAACCTTTTATGGAGCTAAAATGAACGGTGTTGTAGATAATTTGATTCTGAACAAAAGTCTGCAAGTACTTAGATAATTCACAAATTATGATTTGTTGTGTAATTTGCCCGTCGGCGTTTTGCTAAACAAGTAAGTATTTGCTTTTAATCCATACTATTAATTCGATTTCGAATAATAACTAAGCGTTAGGCGTTAGTTGAAAAAAGAATACATGCTATTTCTGAGATTTTCTGAGAACTTGATAAAAGTAAAAGTCACAATAACGCAAAAGCTATCAAAATTAAATTCAAACAAATGTATTAGATACAACAATAACAAAATTGACAAAATTACAATAGTTGTTCAAACTGTCGGCCGTTTACTTGTAAGCACGTTCTACACCGTTTTCTCATTGAAAAACGTGTTTTTGAGAATAACTCCGGATTGGACTGAATGAGTTCTGTCGCAGCTTGAATTCTCGCTATTAGATCTTCTTCAGTTTCAACGATGGTTTCGTACACTAAGGACTTCATGTAGCCCCAGATAAAAAAATCGATAGGGTTTAAGTCGGGTGACCTTGGAGGCCAACATTGGGGTCCACCCCGACCAATCCATTTTTCTCTAAATCGTCTGTTTAGGAAATTTCTAGCACTTGCAGCAAAATGAACAGATGCCCCATCGTGCTGAAACCACATGTGTTATCTAATATTTAACGGTACATTTTCCAACAATTCATCTAACACTTCTTCCAGAAACCGCGTATAAATATCTCCATTTAATTTATTTGGAAAAAGGTAAGGCCCGATTAAACAATCCCCAACCATACCCACCCACACATTCACCGAAAATTTATGCTGAAATCCACGTTCACGAACAGAGTGTGGATTTTCTTCATCCCAAACGTGACTGTTTCTGGAATTAAAAATGCCTTCCCTGGTAAATTTGGCCTCGTCTGTATACAATAAATAATTTGGGAAATTTCGATTTTCACGACACTTTTGTACATACCAGTTTGAAAATTCCATACGTACCGGAAAATCTCTAGGTTCTAATGCTTGAACCCTGGTGAATTTGTAAGGACGCAATATTTGTTCTTTTAAAACTTTCCATACAGTATTATTGTCCACTCTTAATGCATGGCCTAGAGTTCGAGTACTTAAAGATGGCCTTTCAGAAATATTATTTAATATTGCCTCTTCCAGACGCACAGTCCTTGTTGTTCGTGGCTTTCCAGCATTATTTCTATTAATTAACAAGTTTCCAGTTTCTCTCAGTCTTCTTTCAATACTTCCAAATGTAGAATGATGTGGAATTCGACGATTGCGGAATCTTTGTTGGTATAAACGAGCTGCCATTCTACCATTTTTTTGAGCTTCCCCATAGATCATTAACATATCGGTCAATTCTTCAAATGAAAAATTCATTTTGTAACAACAAAATTAATTTAAAAACTAGTTTAAAACTGTATTGTTTAATCTACCAAGATTTTGTCAAATACACGAACTATTAAAAATTTGACACGTGCCTGCTAGATCAGAATTTAGAAATATTGAGTAGTTACAAATTATCTAAGTACTTGCAGACTTTTGTTCAGAATCAAATATCTACAACACCGTTTATTTTAGCTCCATAAAAGGTTATTACTTTTTTACCTAAAAATGAACAGAGAATTTAAAAAATTAAAAAAGAAATATTTGTTCCAGTGGCGTAAAACATAGGGGGATAAAAGTTGCCACAAACCCTGATAGCGCGCCACTGGTTAAATTTTTCGAAAGTCAGTTTATGTCAAAATATTACTTTCTTAAAGAGCATATTGGTCACCAAATTTGAAAAAAATATTTGGAGGCGTTTCTGATTTATGACAAATTTTTAATTTTGATTTCAAACTTTTAACACCCTGTATCTCGGAAACTAAGCCCTTTAAGGGTTTATGTTCCCATATCAAAATTCATCAATTAACGAGAGCTCTCTGGGGTAAAGCGTTGTCGGTCGAATATAGTAACACCCTGGTATACACATATTTAATAAAAAATATTTAAAATATAATAACAAATTTTCTTTTTTTTTATAAATATTTTTTATATTAGTATAAATGTATAATTGGAGAAAGTATATTAAGATTATTTTGTTAGTTTATCGGAAATAGCATTATATTAACACTTTTTGAACTTAAAAATAATGGTGTGATTCCATATTTTAATTTTTTAAATGGCGGAAATGATACCTATGTATCTCAAAGTAGCTTTTGCTACTTTTATGTTATATTAGCCATCTACAAACAAGGTGGCAAACTCCAACCGTTATATCTTTTAAAGTATTCGCTGCGATAAAATAACAATCGGAACTATCCTAATGGAACGGTATGGTGGCAGTTTCTACCTTGCTACTACAAAGATCCTGATAAAGTGCAGTACGTCTTTTTCTCGCCACCAAGATCCCATTTGCCACTTTATAAGTACATTTACAAAAAAGTAAATTTCAACCAAATGCTAGTTAAAAATTTACTATATTCATACGTTTTGAAGAATAAAATACAATTCCTCTATATCCTTTTTCATACATATCGAACTACACATATAAATATTTTGATGCCGAAAATATCTTTAGATTATTCTTAAAAATATCGATACTCTATCGATATTTGAAAAATCGATTTTATCTATTGACAATTGACATGTAGGTGTAGGTTAAATTAGAATTGTTAGATGGCTTATTGTTGTATGTAATTAACAGATAAATTAAGTTTCGCTTGGTTGTTTGCTGGTTTTTTCAGTTTTCTATAAAAAGTAGATGAAAATCTAACAGACGAATTAATTTGGAAGCCATTTTATTAAACTTGATGTTACTAAATAGTATAATGATACCATAGAGTAGCAATTTTAAGTATAATTCACTATATGGTGGCATGTGAAAGAAGCGGTTACTTTCAAGAGAACACAGTCTTCTACTGGGGGGTACCCGGGTTCTATTTATGTTACTTAAAGTTTCTATACTTTTAAGTTCCCTTGCTTATTCCAGGTACGTTGCTAGAACCGTTATTTGGAACTATAAAGTATCATATCTTATAACAATTTAGTTCCACAAACTAGTAACTGCCTCCAAGCTTTGCCGTTTCAAAGTAGTAATCTTTTGAAAAGCTATTTTAATAGTAGCCGGATCGTTCCATTAAATTTAAAAATGTCTTCAAAGCGACGGTCCTTTGTTGTAGTCAATTTAAGTAGCAAATAGGTAACTGCTACACTTTTCCAACACCATAAAGTTATTAATCTTTTTAAGTTAAAAAATAGGTAACAGGTATGAAGCATTTACTTTTATAAAGTTCCGGTTTCTATAATATCTGTTCCTGATACCAAATGTGTTGCTTGGGTTGCTTCTGTTTTATTCAGTTATGTATTTTTTGCTTCTATTTTGATTGCAAAATGTATATAATTACTTTTTTGTTTCATTAAATTCTAAAGTAAAGTTATTCTAATTTTCGTATTGTTATATAATCCCCTTGTATATTTAAATAATCCGAAAATACTTTCTGTGTTTCTACTTGTTTTCTACGATTTTTTTTCTGAAGCATTCAGTAAAAACCGTAACCCAAAAAGAACATTAAGAGAAAGAACTCATTTGCTACTTAATGGAAAAATGTTATATGGTTTTTGTTGTACATTTATTTTCTCCATCAACTATATTCCTCAAGCAAATGGCCTAGCTTACAACAAAAGTTAATTAGCGACGTCCGCTATTATCAACATATGAGTTTAATTCAATTATCTTAATTCTTAAATTATTTTTTGTCTATAGGAAAAAATATGAAAATAATCCAGTTGATCTGTAAAAAAAATGGGTGTCTAGGTATCTTAAAAATGTGTCGACTAAATTTAGCAATTAGAAAATTTGATACTGTAGCAAAATATGAAATTAATGACTTACCTACAATAAAAAAGAATTTAATATTAACCCAGAAAAAATATTTTATTCTAATTTACTCAACGTTGAAAGAGACTGTAAAAGAACAACGAATCTTAAAATAAAAAAATGTTAAACTGTACCATTTACTAAACATTAAAATCCAACAAAAACTATATTGGGTATATTTTTCAATTGGCAAAAAATTAATCTCTAATTCTGTCTTGTAAGTTTGCCGGAATTCGATAAGAGAGGGGAGTGGGACGAATTCGTATCCCCAACACCCCAACTGTCTCCCTCTACGGCCTCCCCTTGGTCCCAGAGTTCGACTGGTGCCCGGAATGTACGCACGGATGCCAGACAGAATAGGGTGAGATAAGGCCCATCAAGATACATTACGGTATTTAAAAATTCATTAAGAACCCCTTCAGTATTGTAAATACAGTTGGAAGTCGTTAGACGACAGTGACTTCTTATAAGGGAATACTCAGAGATACTGTACTGAAATTTACTGCTCTTTGAAATCTCCAGAGAAAAAAGACATACTTTAGGATAACTGTAATCGAAAACTTATTTATTTCCTTGTCTTTTGGGATATATTTTCTATTAAATTTATCTTTTTTTATGGATATTTTTCAACAAAGAGAAGTTTGTTTAGCGTATTGATGAGTACCTAATTTTTCCTATACTGTCACTTGTTGCCACTTCTTTTTGTATTGCTGTTAAAACTTTAACTTTCTCATTGTCTGTATTTCTGTAATTTATATTGAAATATTACCTTGGCTGCACCTTTGTGATCTCTGGTTTGTTAGTATTCTTGTTTATAATTTTTTTATTTTATTCTGCTTTGATTATTCTAATAATCTAATAATTATATCCACCGTATTAACAACGTTCTCTTGTGTTCTCTTTATTATATACGTAGGAATCTCATTGTCCTATCTTGAGGTGTTTTTTTTTAGTATTTCATTTAGTGAAAAGTTCAATGCCTTCCCTCTGTTTTCCCAATTTTCTTCATTAAGAAGACGAATATGTCTGTTAATATTTTTTTAGGAATAACAGGTTGGTACTTTTGACTTTTTTTTGCATAACGTATTGTCATTATTATTATTAC
This sequence comes from Hermaeophaga mercurialis, assembly GCA_951812935.1. Classification (NCBI taxonomy): domain Eukaryota; kingdom Metazoa; phylum Arthropoda; class Insecta; order Coleoptera; family Chrysomelidae; genus Hermaeophaga; species Hermaeophaga mercurialis. The sequence goes on along the minus strand of OX638360.1, from coordinate 4,271,901 downwards.
AAAAATCTGTAAAAGATTCATAGATACTCCGTAACGTTTCACGAAGGTATTCGTGAAGTTCAGTAACAGCGAAATACTCAGTCCACCCCATACCATGTCTGCACAGAAGTCGAAGGGATCTGAATTCAAATACAACAGAAGTTTACAAATTAAAAGGTAGTTATAGGGATGAAAAATTATCTCCCTAAAGATTGATATTAAATTATCATTATTATTTTTTTGAGAGAATTAGGAAAGTTTGGTAACAAAACAAAGCAATGAATTTTTTCCAGCAAAGTATACAATGGAAATATTATAGCACAACGGTATTTTATACAAATTTAATATAGTACTCTTTAAGTAGCAAAAAGGAATACAGAGTCTAATTTTGTGGATGTCATTTAAACATTTTCATACTGAGCAACTAACTCTCAAAGTTGTTGTTTTACGAATAAAGCCAGATTCGTGCGCTTTAATCGAAATCTAATTAATTAGAAAAGAAAGTTTAGCGACTACAATGCTACCACTATTTACTTGCTCCAACAGATAAATTAGGTTCTGTCGAAAATAAAGTAATGCCTATAATTTTTTTTATTGCTATTCTCCGTCTATATTTTTTATATTTTATTTGTTTTAACAGGTCTGTTTCTATTTTGTAAGAAGTATTTAACGTGTTATTTGGTAGCTTTCTTTCAGTGAAATAAATACAAATGTACATAAATTTTAATACAGTCTGGTTTCGTAGATCTCAAATGATTTATGAAAGTAAAATTCAAATTTTTATTGCTTCCTTTCTGCAAAATTAATGAAAGTTTCAGTAGTTTAGGTTTTCCAAAATTAAACATGTGTCTGCCTCGGAAATTAAAGACTTGAATGATTAAAATTGTTTCAGAGATAGGAATGATGAAAAAATAAAATATGTTATTATTTGTATGGACATACAATTTGGATTACACTTTTATAAATTATGAAAATAATTTTTGTTAAAATTAAAAATCACCAATAACGCTGTTAAAAATATTGAAAAAAAAATGTCCCGAAGTTGAATTTCGAAGGAGAACGATTAATATATAAATTATAACAGGCATAAAGTGTTAATAGGATAAAATAGAAGAATTTAATTGTAGGTAAGATAAAAGTGTATATTATAATAAATTTATATGTCAGAATGGTGAACACCTAGAAAGCTAATGGGATAATATAAATATTATCACAATATTTTGAAGGAAAATAATAACTATCAGTAACAGACATCATGGCACATGTGAAAAAAGTTAATAATAATGTACATAGCAAAACGTATTAAAACAGAGTATCCACAAAAATATGACATAGGTAACTTTCAGTGTAAGACAAAAGCTTTTACTCATATCTTTAAAGCAATTAAACAGAATGAATAAATTAAAACGCATAAGGATGAATTAGGATCTGAAAATTATAGCTGATGTAAGTAATGATAATATTAGAATTAAAATTGAAGACAGGTGTATAGCGAAAGATGTCTGATGAAACTAATTTCCTAACTTTATTGTGTAGCTATAATATTAATATGTAGGATTAATATTTTAAGTTAAGCAAGAATTTTTAAAGAAAATATCATTAAGAAACCCAAATTTTAAACCAAAATTTTAAAGAAGAATTTAAATGACATTTGGTAAAAATAAAAATTTTCATCAAAAACTTTGCTCCAAGAACTATTTATATATATTTCAATGCTCCCACCCTAAACTCATAGAATAAATAAAAATAATCAAATTTAAAAGTGCAACAAATGAAAATAGAGTTACTTACTTCAAGTGCTTTTGATTTGATTGAGTTCATGAATAGATCCAGTTGATGATACATTCCTGATTCAGAAATCCTGCAGATTTTATGGTTAATAAATGTGAATTAAACACAGTAGCGATCCGGTAAGGTTTTCATCTCACATAAGAAACTCCCTACAAAGTTATAAAGTATAAAACATGATAATCTAATACACAAGTATAATTGTATAATAAAAGATAAATTGATGGAAAAATTATGAGAAACAAAATATTTTTTAAAATATTATAAAATTTTACAAAACAAAATGTAGCTTTTGTATTTGAATATATAATTAATGATGATTCATAATAGGTAATTAACGAAATTTAATTGACATAAAAAATGCTAATATTATTACATTAATTTGTTTTTTAATAAACAATTATGAAGTAACAATGATAAAATTGATTTGATAATTTTATAGAAATGAAAAATCCTTTCTTTGAAATACTTTTAATAATAAAATGTTTACATATAATTTTCACAATTATCAGAATAGTTTTCACTTATCTTTTGTTTATGTGTAGTAATTTTATTTACTTAATAAAATTCTTATTATTTATTTCACTTAAAACATCTATACGGGGTTGGGATAAAGTATGGAACCAAGTAATATCTTTAAAACGAAACGGACGATATTTATGAAATGGGGAAAAATGCAGCTGATGTACATTTTTTTGTTAATAATAAACTTCCGGGTTATCCGAAAATACTCTAAATCTTTTTAATTTAAATGGGACACCTGTATATTTTTGCATATTTTGAAAGATCTTGTTATTTCGAATTCCTACAAACGGAGTTTAGTGTAAAAAATCTGTAAAAACGAGGAATACAGCACTTTAACAAACCACTTTTAAGTTTTTCTACATTAGAGTAAAATACCATTAGATAAACAAATTGATATTGTTTGTATTATTGTATTATTAAGTAGGTAACTGTTGCCAAACTGTGAAACTGTACTTTAAGGAAATAAATTGTACGATTAAGAATGGTTCATTTAAGTGAAAAAGATCGTATTGAAATATTAATGATGATCGGTTATCGTGATAGTGTTAGAACACATCAAGAAGTGTGTCATATTTTTAATGATTTGCATCCTGAAAAAATCTGATATCACGTTCAACAGTTACTAAAACATTACAACGTTTTAATACAATTTTTTGTTTAAATGGAACAGTTAACCGCCATAACTCAAGATATATATTGATCAAATGAAAATCCTCATTGGATTCATGAAGAACAAACCCAGCACCCACAGAAGTTGAATGTTTGGATGGGAATTGTCGAAAATAGGCTTATAGGCCCATTTTTTATAGACGGAAACTTGAATGGTGACAAATATTTAGATTTACTGAATAACCAAATTATTCCTGCACTTCAACACAATGGGCAGTTACCGCAAAATATTTATTTTCAACAAGATGGAGCACCTCCCCACTCTGATAGACAGGTTAAGGATTTTCTGGATGCGAATTTTCCAAATCTATGGATTGGATGTAGAGGATTCATAGAGTGGCCTGCTCGTTCTCCGGATCTAAGCCCACTAGAGATGTTTTTCTTTGGGGTTATCTAAAATCACGTGGTTATGTTAAACGACCAATGTGCTTGCAAGAATTGAGACAAAGAATTATTGATGAATGTGAACTAATACGTGATGAAGTCTTGAAAAGGGTGACTCAAGAATTTGTTAATAGGCTGGCATATTGTCAGGAGGTGAACGGAGAGCATTTTGAACATTTGAATTAATTTTGTTTAAATTATTATTCTCATTAGTCTAAAGTAAATAAATTTACTAATTTTACAACTAAAAGTGAGTTATTTCTCGTTTTTACAAACTATTTTCACTAAACACAGTATGTACAAATTCAAGAAATAACAAAATAACAAGCACTTCCAAAATCTTCAAAAATATATAGGGTGTCCCATTTAAATTAAAAAAGTTGAAGTTATTTCCGGTTTCATTTTAAAGATATTTACTTGGTTCCATACTTTATCCCAAACCTGTATTATTTCAACAAACAATTTCATGGCACGATATCAGTGGATTCATTATTACATCGAATATATGTTAGCGGTACGCCCTGCTCCCCACTTAAAATGCTGGAAAGCCGTGTCAGGAAGAACGAGCAGCAGGAAGATGCAGTCGTCAGCAGCAGGCAGAAATAGTAGAGTGTCATATTGTGACGTGAAAATAATATTTAAATAAATTCTATTGAATTGATTTAGAGTTTTATTGTGGATAAAATATAGCAGTAGCTAACATATATAAATTGAATGAAAATACTTATTAAGTGAACTTTTATGGTTTTTTTATAAAAAAAAGGGTACCTGGCGCTCAACACAGAGATGTTGATGATCATTGAACTCAGTATCATATGCAGCATATTAGAATCTAATCATAGTTATTATTCATAGCAAAAATTATTTATTACAGATACAGTTATAATTATAAATAAAACAAAAATACCTAAATTATATTAAATTATAACTTAATAAAAACCCGTAATAATACATTGTAACGGTCTAAGAAAGGAAATAAATAATTTAACTGTGGATTAAACAAAAATTTATATTTACTTTAAGATATCATATAGGTAGTATATTGTGAACACATAAATAAAATTAAAAAAAGTGGTAAAAGCAATATATAAGAATAATTTCAATGGTTATAAGAGATTTCTGAAAATATATCACAACTATTACTATAATTTATCATGCCTTATCCTGTATGTGTAAATATGTGGATGTTAGGCCTAAATTATATTTTTATGTAATATTTATAAGTCTTAAACTAGTCGAAATTGCTTAAAATTAATGGAAAATTGTTGTTTAAACATTGTTGAAGGGAGAAATTGGAATTTTGGAATATTTGGACAAATGTTGATAAACTCTATTGGGTCAACGGCCGTAATATGACAGAAAGTTTAAAGTGACAAGCAAAAAGCAAGAAGAATTGGACTTTAACCTTGTGAACAAGACACGACAAAGTGTTAAATATTATGATTATTTTCTCTTTAAATTTATATCATTTATTATTTATATTGTTTGAACCATTTTTTTTAACTCACCCTGAGATTATTAGTCAATTACATCTCATACATATAAATACATTTAAATTATACCGAGCACAATTATAAACAATAAAACATTACTATAATTTTAAATTTAAGGAGCTCATTATAAATATAACTTTCCTAATACAAAATTAGCACATCACAAATTTGACAATAAAATTAAGAAGCCCATTACAAAAATAACGACCCCAACGTGAGGCACATTACGATAATTAGACACATTACCATATATATATATATATAAAATATCACTTACATTTTGTTGAAGATAATTTAAGAAAATTCAATTAAGAAATTCTATTATTCTGTGAATATCTTGAGGAAGTTTTGTGACATAAATGGTTCAGTGTGATTTTTTTTCAATAACATTTATGAGGCCATTATCTCTCTTAAAAACTTTTATTTTTACCCCATTATTGTGTATCATTTTAGATATTCAAACAATCTAATCAGAAACGTGATTAAATCCAAAATTTAATTTGGCATAACAGTAATTAATGTAGCGTCGATATCCATGTATAAATATAGGAAATAAGGGAATAGAATAATTGGCATTTAATAATTATTTGGATTGTTGAAATAATTACAGAGAAACTGTCAGGTGTTTCCTGAAAAAGGTATGCCGATTCTGTGTTTATATCCTTCATTAATTAGCTTTAATGAAAATTTGGAATGTATTTGAAATATACAGAGTGGGCCACCCAAAACAGTCCACCCTGATATTTGGCAGTATTCATTAGATTTTTGGAAAATGCTGAAACACGTCAATTTTTATTCTAAAGGGGACAGATTTTCACAATACAGACATTTGTCATATGTCAACATCTCCCTCCCACGTCTCCAACCCCTTAATTTTAAGAAGGGAATATACCATGTGTTGCATATCATTAGAAAGGTATTAAGATGTACTAATTAGTCATATAATTGTCAATGACTTTTCATTCGATATTAAGTCTATGTTTGTAAAAAAAGTCTTAATGTAAATAAAGTATAATACCTCATAAAAATTAAACGAAACGCTCATGTTTGGCTAATGTGGAAATAATTTGAAATAATTCTGCAATAAAATAGACCATTTTGGATGTAATCAAATAATACCTATTAGATTAACTAACACCACTGGTAAACGCTACCAAATGTCTTAGTAACTACTTGCAAATATTTGCCAAGTTTGTTATTTTTGAAAAGATAAAAAAAATGTGACTCATTAGCCAAACATAGGCGTCGCATTTAATTTTTAAGAGGTATTAGATATTAAATTATGACTTTTTTAGAAACAAAGAGTTAATAACGAAAGAAAAGTCATTCATGATTTCATGGCTGGTTAGTTCATCGCAATACCTTTCTTTAGATGTACCACAAATGGTATATTTCCTATTTAAAATTAAGGGGTTGGAGATGTGGAAGGGAGGTGGTTAACATATGACAATGTCTGTATCGCGAAAATGTGTCCCCTTTGAAATAAAAATTTACGTGTTTCAATATTTTCTAAAATTCTAATAAATACTGCCAAATATCAGGGTGGACGGTTTTGAGTGGCCCACTCTGTATACACCTAATTTTAGTAGCTTTTAGATTATTCATTTATATAAAATCATATACATAAATGTCAGTTATATGATTTATTAAATAATATAACTAATTTTCTGCTAAATTAATTTTTAATTAAATAGTTACAAGTTGCAAACTTCAAAGAACTTTTTTACGTTCCTTTGAGAACCTTCAATAATTCTGCCTGAATCCATATAAAAAGTTCGTAATTTGAACTTTGTTGAACACCTTTTGCAACAGGCGTTATTATTTATCATGATTTACTATTACTTAATTTTATATCAATTTTTCGTATTCCGATTTTCACTGAAGTTTAAATTACTGTAAGTGGTTAGTTTATGTTTTTTAGAATCAAATCAAATAAATAAATAAAAAGAAGACGCTTGCAGAACTGGCAGATTTTCCGCTTTACTCTAATCGTTCTGAAAAATACTGAAATTGAAACGGGTTCTTTTCACCCGAGATAACTGAAAACTGAATACTTTATCAGATGCAGACCTCTGAATTATTCCTTGGCTTAGCTCAAATTGAATTCTTTGACTTCGGTTTCGCTCCTTTTGTTTCTCGGGGTATTTCTTCTTCCAAGTATGTTAGATATCAGTTTTATTATTTTTTATTTAGTCTTACAATCTTATCTCGAGTAAGACTTGAAAATTTGTTTTTGTTGGCTATGGTCAACCAAGGACAAAAACATTTTGGTTCATACCATGTAATTATTTAAGATTGACTACTGCACGTCTATTTTCTACATATAGAAACGTATCTCATAAAAAATAAAATAAAAAAAAACATTGAATTAAGTTCGCCATCTTATAATCTTTAGAAGGATAAATGCTAGCTAGCCCTGGTGCTATTAATAATTTGTAAAGTCAAACTTTTGTAGAGAAGCACAAACAATAGAAAATAATTCCATTGTTTTACTCATTTCTGAGTAAAAAATCAAAGAAACGCTTTATAAAAAGAGTATAAAGGCACAATTTCGTAAAGTTATTTGATATCGGGTATTTGTTTTTTTATAAATTAGTTATTGCAAATTACAGCATTTTATATAATACATTGTTAAGCTTTTGTTGTATGTCTAAGGAGAATAAAAAAAAGACAAATAACGCTAATTAGTTCCTTGTTTTTAATATGAAAATTATGGAATATCATTTAAAATAAAGGATAATTAGGTACTTATAAACTAATAGGAAAAATACTTTTCAACGTCGGCAGTCCTGAAAAAGTTGGCTTGACTGATTGATTCTGTGTGTTACAGTTGGAAAAACAAGACTCGCTCTCTGCTTCATCAACCTCTCTTAACCTCGGTATACAAAAAGCTATGCCGAATTAATAATTATTTAACATCGGTAAAAAATCATGCAATCCTCAAATTTCTTAACAGTATCGTTTTTTAACACAAATCTCTAATAAACTTTGGAAATAGTTTCAGTATTTCCGTACGCGATAAGATATTAAGTTATCGTAATCCTAAAAATGTGCTAATTATTGTGAACTTAAAAACATTGTGACGAGTGCAACGATTATTAAATAAAACTGTTCAATGTAAAAAAGGTGTTTTATTTTTGAGACTCTTATCCAAACTTCGCAGACCATTAAACAGGATAAGTATATAAAGTATACAAAGACATGTCAAATAAAAAGTGTTACACTGGCCAATTTTTATTTACTTTTAAAAAGTGTTTCACTGTTATAAATAATACTAGAACAAGAAATTAACAATGTGTAAAATTATAATTCCAAGATATTCCAAAACTATTTACATATTCTTATGATAATTGATTCACCGTTTAGCATCGTCATAAGATAATAATAAGATAATAAGTATTTAAAATGTTTTGGAATACCATGGAATTTTAAGATAAGGATATCTATTATTTTTAACATTGAAAATGCATAGATTTTTTAAAATATGGGTAGAAACAATCATTATAAATGTATAAAATTAATTAAATTAATGAAATAAAATAATTCTCACGAAAACAAATATTCATAGCGTTAAACTGGAAAACGACATTTACCTAAAGTAAATATTTATATACTAAATATTTTTTCCAGTGTCTTTCAATAAAATTACTTAAACGACTTGATTTTTATTTATTTATTGAATGGTTGAAAATCAGTGTTTTTAAGAAAAACATGTCAATGTGACGTTCAAGAGAACACATGTTTTGGTGGAAGAATTAACGAATAATTATAGTTTACAATCAGTGTTTTTTTGACTATTTTCGGAATAATTGAATATTAAAGTGTAGTGAATCGTTTGCATTTGTTAGTTTAGCACGCCGCTGTAGATTTACCAAGAATGTCATTTAAATAAAATACACAACAACGCGTTACTGATAAGAGACGGGTAAGACCAGCGCCTGTTTATCCCAAAAAACAAACGTCAATTAGAAAACAAATATCCAATTGTCTACTGTTAGGGGAACGTGGGGGAATATCGACTACTTAAGAACTTTTGCTGATTGTAGGCTTAGGCATCGTTCAAAAAATTCACATATTTGTGTAGATGCTTGTTAGTATATCCAGTTCTTAGTGTGATAATAAAAAGTTGATAAAAATGAAAAAATATATTTTAAATTTTAGTTTTAAAAATTACCGAAAAAATTGGGTAAAATCGATCAAGAGGGTAAAATCGACTGATGCGTGGGATAATACCGATCAATAGGGCAAAATCGACCGATGTTATTAAAAAAGAAAATGCTAATCTTCTTTACAACTTTTTTATTAAAAAGAAAGGAGGTAACATTAGACACAGTCTTCACACATATATTCGGATGCTTTGCCTGCACCAGTACATTTAGAATGGGCCCATGAACCGCATGAACGACATCGCCACCAAATCTCGTTATTAGATCCAAATTCTTCACAAACGGAGCAAATATCGTGTTCCTTATTTTCTCTTTCTGTAACGTTAACTGTTTTCTTAATATTCTTCAGTTTAGCAGTAGTATTGATATTCTTTTTTGCATTCTTCAATTTTTCCTGATTTAATTTTTTTTGTTTTTTTTCTTCTTTTTCCTCCAATTCCTCTTTTAATGGTGTAGCAGTTAACAACGCAGAATGTTGCTTTTTTCTATTTGAGGTTTTTGGTTGCAAGACTGGCCTGGGACATAGGTCTTTAAATGACACATTAAGAGTTTTTTCAATCACTTTTATGGTTTTATCTTCATCATCGGTTAAGTTGTCCTCAAAAATTTCTTCCAGGCTAAGGCTAGAGTTTGGTCCTGGTTTGGGTGAAGAAGTTCGACCAAGTCTACGGGGAGAGGACTTACTATTTAATTTCTGTGAAACCGTACCATTAGATTCTGACGGCGAAGGTGTTTGGTGCTGTACAGGATGATTCAGTTTTTTGGAACTCAATCCACTAGGTCCAGGTTTAGGTGAAGACGTTCGACCAAGTGTACGGGGGGAGGACTTACTATTTAAGTTCTGTGAAACTGTAGCATTAGATTCCGAAGGCGAAGGTGTTCGGTGCTCTATAGGATGATCATTATTTTCCCTTTCATCGGTTTTCTCTCCTATGGGTGCATACTCTTCCTCGCTAAAGATATGTCTATTAACAGGACATATTCCAGTCACTTTAAACCCGTTTACTCCCTTTTCAATAGTCGCTGCCCTATTGTAAGCATTCGCAAAAAGTTCAGCTATGTCTGTTTGGTTGATCTTCTCATAATTTTTTGTTCTTATGTATTTGTCGCATTCCTGGTGATATGCAGTTTTCAGTGGCTTATAGAATGTAACATCTAATGGCTGGATACGATGAGACGTGTGGGGTGGAATAGATAGCATGATTATCCCTGAAGATTTACAAAAATTGTAGGAAGGTAAACTACAGTGTGTCGAGTGATTATCAAGGAGTAAAAGAACAGGTTTGTCTGGAGTGGGATTAGAAAATCTGGTAAAATGCTTCAACCATTCTGTGAACAGCTCTTCGGTGATCCATCCTGATTTTGAGCACCTATATAAGGCTCCAATCGGTCCATTTCTATCTAGCCCTTCCTTCATCCTCTTCCTTTTAAAAATGAACATTGGAGGGATATATTGACCGGATGCGTTTAGACAGCAAACAATAGTTGTCGTTTGGCCTCTTTCTCCACTAGTAATGGCTCCCACCTGTTTCTGTCCTTTCTTTGCCACTATGCGACCTGGATTGTGGACATTCGTGACGCCAGTTTCGTCAACATTATATATTCTATGACTTTCAAATTTGTGGATACTGTAGAGTGATTCCAAATTATTAAAAAATATGTCAATTTCTATTTTATTAAATCCAGTTACTCTATTAATACTCGTGGCTTCCGGTTTTCTGAATGCAAGTTCAGGATTTCGAGCCATAAAAGAATACAGCCAGTCTTTGCCACACATATTTTTTTCTTTATTGAAACGGTGCACTACGTTGTTTAATTCTGCAAATCGAAATACCAGAGAACGGATACTTTCGGCTGTCAACCCATAAAACTGTTTAGACATTGACAAAATTGTAGAAGCAATTTCTTTTTCCTGCTCTACTGAAAAAACTGGTTTTCTACCCAGTACAATTTTTTTTTGTTCAAATCCCCCTCTAAGCCTGTCCTGTAAAGTGATATAGGGTACTTGAAACATTCTGGCTGCAGCTCTGATAGAAATATTTTTTTTTGTAATTTCAACAATTGCTCTTTTTAAGGAATCTTCATCCCATGAGCTCCGCGTAGTTCTTCGAATATATTTTCTTGGCATCTGAAAAGAGAAAAAAAAATAATTCCTTTTTCGGGTAATATCGACCGCTTTGGTTTGTTTCGGGTAATATCGACCGCTGTGGTTGATTTTACCCCACAACACACATCACTACTTTTAATTGATTACCAACCTTAAACGTTGAAAGAATGGTTTAAATCCAACATATAATATACACAGTCCCCTACCAATTCCAGGTAAGTCATAAAATCCATTTTATTTATAATAAATTCAATAACTTACCTTATTAACGATGGCGAAAATATTATAACACAGCGTATATAATTAGACAATAGAACATGAACGCTCAGTTCCCACTCTAACTCTCAACTAAACATAATTAATGCTGTTACGATGAACTTGTCTGTTGGTAGGATGTAGTAGTGGGGTGCTATGGTGCCAAGTTTCTGAGATTTGAATGTGATCGATATTCCCCGTCGATCGATATTACCCCACGTTCCCCTAACTACAACCACAATGTCCAACCACAATCAGATTAATAATTCATATGTCGCAGTTGCCAAGTCCAAACCACAACCAGTATTTCCATAGTAATTCATTCTGAACCTAATGTTGCCTTATATAACTACGTCAAAGCTATTGCTGATATAGTATGTCTCAAGAACATCTGTTACACCTCTGAATTTGCAACAACAGAATTTGCATTTACCTAACAAAAAGAGAACTAGATGAAATTGTTACAAATCACCCAGTCGTGACAATTAACTCCATTGTCTTTTCAATAGGAAGCCTCCTTGGTAACACCTGCTAAACGAATCGTAATATCTAATATTTCACCATATATTCCAAATAATGTTATAGACAAATATCTGCTTGACGCAGGATATAAACAGCTTCACCCATATCCAATTTAAAAGCAGGTATCCCTGGAAATGATTACGTCCATATTATGAGTTTTAGAAGAAACCTCCAACTGATAATTTTGAACTTCAAACTTAAATGTTAATACCATTTGATGATACAACATCTAGAATATTTCTGTCAATTGATAGAATGGAATTTTTCCTATATAAACAAACCGGTCACGTTGCCCTAACCCTAACTACTCTTATTCAACTCCTCTACCTACCCCTTCACCACAACACAACTTCTGCAAATAAGTTGTGACCCAGACTTTCCTAATCTTCAACAAGCCTGCCATTTGATTACTCTCAAACAAGATACAAAAGACAACATTCCCTAAGTAGCGATTCTAAATCTTCTATCCTACAAAATGTTAAACAAGACAACAAAATATCAGTCGATATCCCGCCCCCAGATTTTCCAAAATTCACTACAAAAAAAACCAAAAAAAATTCTAGTACCTTTGTACTCCATGAGACCACAAAATTAGAAAGCAAAACATTAAGGAAGAAATAAAGGAATTTGATCGATAAATTCATAAATTGTCACATGGACGAACACGAAATAATTTTACAAGAACCTTCCGAAGTGGCTCTCAAATTATTATATAGAAAGACTAAAACAACACCCAAATGCGCTAGCAAAGGACCTCATGAAGCCATCAAAAGTGATACGTAGATTGAAACGCAGAATACCAGCAGACCTAGTGTAAAGTGCTAAGTGACCAGTAGTGCCCAGAACCAAACCTGGTCAATATTGAATATTGAATATTGAATATTGACTAATAATATAAAAGGCATGTTTCAATGGAAACATCTACGTGAAAAATTGTATATTTAAAACTATTACTGAATATCTGCTCTGTCTCCCGACAGGCGAATTAGATAGATTGTAATAAATGTGGGGTGTCAAAAAAAAAATTATTATATTAGACTTGAAAAACAATTACAAAATATTTTTTTATTGGATTCCTAAATCAGACATTACCTTTGCTAAAAAAATAGATTTAAAGAGTAAAAACAATATGAAATGTAAAAAATAAAATATATTTATCTTTAATTACACGATATGACTTATTTAGCTGTTTTAATCTATATGCTCGTAAGTGATCACTATATCTTGTTTCAAAATTTCTAATGATATGGCCAATACAGGTAGAGCATTACAAGCGGCACAATTTAATTTCTAAATAAATATCAGATTTTTTTAATTTAGAAATGTTGGTTTTAACATTAACCTACATTATTCTTTACGTTAAAAGATATTACTAAAGATGTTGCTTGAGATATAATGTTTGACATATTATTTAAAATATCTGTAAAAATTGTCATAGTTTTGTATGATTTATTTTGTATTTTGGAAATATTATATTAATTGCAACCTTTTTTTCCTTTTTATTGATAAACCTATTTATTAGATGTAATGGGTAGTTATTAGAACGAGCTGTTTCTTTTATTATAGGTATTAACTTCCCTTTTTAAATCATCTGTATTCATTGGTATTGAAAAAGCTGTATGTTTGGTTAAAATATAAGTTGCCAGTTTACGTGATACGGGGTGATTTGATTTATTACGGATAGACCTATCTGTATTAGTTGGTTTAGGATAAATTGAATATTGAACATTAGATTTTATTGTTTTGTTAGTTATATCTAAGTAATTTATGTTTCCCATAATTTTAATACTAAATTTTATTATTGGATATAAGTTATTAATAAAATTAAAATAAATATCTAAATGACTATCACTACCTGTAAAACCAGCCAGAACATCATCAACATATCTAGACCAAAACTACAGCGTTTGGATTTTTCAATAAATACGTTATTTATTTTATATTACCCAGCGAAAAATTAATAAAACATGTAAAACATGTAAAAGATGTACATCTGAAATTAAAAGACTGCTTGTCTTTTGTTTATGATTGAAGGTAGAAAAAGCGAACAGAAATCAGGAGGTGTAGGTTTAGCACAGGAAAGATTAGTAAGAGCTCATTAAATTAACTTCTATTTAATTAGCGCGACATGCACTCCATGAAAGAACAAAACACACATATTTTGTGATAGCGGACTATTAATTTTTCTCACCCAAATGTCAAGTAACTCGATATTAGACTGGGAAAATCTTTTGCTATTCATATCCTTACATTTTATTTATTTATTTATTTATTTATTTCTTTATTAAGATACGGTATATACCAATTCAAATACATTAGATTTATAAAATACAAGTGTGCCCAAAACACAAAAATACAAAAATGCACTTCACAAATCAATTTTTACAACTATTAAAATAAAACACTAAAAGCTTACATTTCACAAAAAATAACTGGCAAAACATTTAAAGAAAATTTTTCCCTAGCTTAGATTTAAAAATATGAAATGAATAGAAAAAGACGTCTAAATCAGACTAACTATCATTAAAAAGTCGTTACGTATGAGATAGGGGAAAATTGAATCCATAATTGGAGTTTAGGCATTTAAAGTAAAACAAGTGAAAGTTGCGGGTACTGGAAAAGGTCAATACCACCATTTAGAACTCTGTGCAGCAGTCAAAAAAGTCACAGCGAAACTAAAGCTTCAGAATGGTCAACTTGGCTAGAGTATCATCATAACTGAACACATTTGTAGCAATAGTTGGACATATTATTATGATATGGTGAACAATATCCTAAACCTGGTCTAACCAAAGAAGTGTATAAACGAGTGCACGAGGAAGATCCTTACAAGTACGAAATACAAAACCAATATTCATCATACCTCCATTAACAACACCATGAATGTGTTAGCGAAAATCGAACTTAGAGTCCATCACAACACCAAGATCCTTAACAGATGAACGACACTTCAGAATACAACCACTGATGGTGTATGACGATGATGCAATAATATTATAAATTCTTGCGAATATAACCTAAACATTTTTAAATTTAAATTTACATTTAAATCAAGACAAGTAATCAAAGACCAATTCATCAAGCCATCCATATCCCTTTATAACAGTTAAAAATCCTCAATACTGGAAATGGGTCTAAAAATATTTACATCATCCGCGTAAATTCAGATTTTAAAATTATGAATGAAGGACGTTAGGTCGTTGATAAACAGATTAAATAAGATTCGTCCGATGTATGCTTTCTAATCTCAAAGGCATCCAGTAACTTACATTCATAAGCAATCAAGTTTGAAATATCAATTGTCCAGAAATAAATCAGAGTTGTTCAGTACTATCTATTTCTTAATATGGTATATAATATATTGTTTCTCTCTCTTTATAAAAATAGACATCGCACAAACCATCTAACGATAATAATACCAAAACACACTACATCAAAACTTCCGTTACCTCTCAAAAGACAGATAAATTGAGTCTGATAAGAAGCAAAATACAACAATTTCTGTATTCGCCATACTAGCTCTATCGACGGGTGTTATGCAAAGCTTTAAATATATGTATAGTTATAACGTCGTATGCCGCGGTTTCCATTTTAAGAATATGTCTTTGTGCACTCTTTCGACCTTAAACCATCAATTTTCTTGGTATTATCTTCCTCTTTTCTTTTTGTAACTATTGCTTCAGTGCTACTTGAGTTTTATTTACGTAACTTTGGTTCGTTGGCTACTTTCCTTTTTTACTGATTATTACTTGTATTCTTCGGTGTTTTCACTTCGCTTGATTTAACCAGACGCTATGTAAATGATTACTGTTATGTATTATCTCTTTGACACCAAATAACCAATTCTATTTTCAGGAATTCTTGATTCGGAATAAATATATTTAATCGTTGATTGGTAATTATCGTTTTCGATGTTGATAGCGTCTTTTATTTCATTAATTCGTGACTCTATTAAAAGTTGGTTATTTGTTAAGGTAGAAATACTTACGTTGAAGGTTTCTATAGAACCTTTTAAAATTGTAATTTGATCACTGACTAGAGTTTTAATTTTTTCTTGATTATTTGATAATATTTCTATGGCTTGATCATATTTTTCCGCGTCATTTTGATCCAGATTTCCTGTCAAACATTTTATTATGCTGCCAAAAGCATTTACGAGACCTCTTTTATTTCTAGTAGTTTTATTATAGATTACAGGGTTTAATCTTTTAATTTGTATTTGTATTTTATTTTCAAGTGTACGGGCAAGTCCATGAGAACTTGAAATTTCGTTTTTAAACAGGTTACCAACTGAACTGTTCGATGGTTGTTTGAAAAAATAATTTTCTACTTCTTTGAGTTTTATTGAAAGGGTTTTTTTCTCTGAAATTAAATTCGTAATATCAAAAATTTGAATAAATGACCAATAGATATTTTGGGCAGATCCTAGTTTTAAGGGAAGGATTCCAGGATTGTTCGTTAGGTTATGGAAGACTGGTTGCTCGAGTCCATAGGTGTAGGCAAGGGACAATAATATTAGGTTTCCTTAGTTCTTTTATATGGATAATTTCAGATTTTTTATTTTTTCTATTTACAATTTCTACACGATTTCTATCTATTAGTTTTACTATTTGATATGGGCCTAAAAATTTATTACATTTTTTATTTCTGTCTTGTCCGGGGTTCTTTTTATATACAGTTTGTCCTATGATAAATTAAGTATTGTCATCTACTTGTATATTTCTTTTGGAAATAATTTTTTGTTTTTCTTTGTCTAAATTTTGACTTACTTCTTTATATACGTGTTCTAGTTTATTTTTATGATTTTCCGCATAGTCTGTAAAGAAGGTATTTGGTAAAAATATTTCATTAGGGTTTCTACTATGGGAATGACCGAATGTTAATTCGAATGGAGTATAGTTTGTGGAAGAGTGAATTGAACTATTATAACCTATTATAGCATAGTCCATTATATTGGTTGATTCATCGGGATACATTTCTTTAAGTATTCTTAAAGGTTCCAAAATTGTAGAATGGAACCGTTCTATGACTCCATTAGATTCATGATGACCTGAGGTCGTGAAATGAATTTTTATTTTATGTAAATTTAAGATTTCTTTTACTGTTTCATTATTGAATTCCGTGCCTTGGTCTATAATTAATTTTTCGGGGATACCAAATGATGAAAAATATTTAATTAGGGCATTACTTATGTGAATAGCTGTTTTACCAGCAATTTCGTGTGATTGTGCAAATTTTGTAAAAGAATCTATAAGCATTAAATATATTTTGTTGTCAAAGAAATATACGTTTAAATGGACTATTTGAAAGGGTTTTGATGCAGTTTCAGTAAGCATGAGGGGTGAATAAGGGTTTTTTCTGGCGTATTTTGTACGTTGGCAAATGTCGCATGAATTTATATAATCCGTAATAGATTTTTTTTGTCCTATCCAATAATAATTTTGTTTAATTCTTTCTAAAGTTTCTTGTATACCTCTATGGTTGGTTTTACTTTCGTGGTAATTTTTTACTAACATAATTTGTTCTTCTTTATCTTTTATTGTATTAATACGTTTAGTGCATTTGATTAATTTGGGGCCTTTCTCAGAAAAATGTTTTAGAAATATTTTATTAAATGAATTATAAAGTTTGTCGTTATGAAACCACATACAATATGTCTTTTTTGATATTGTATAATCTCTTAAAAATTCTAGAATAAGATTTTCATTGTTTTGTTCCGGGATTTCTACTGTTATTATTTTATGATGTTCGTATGTTTCGTTATTAACTTTTAAGTTTGAATATATTTGTGGGAAAACCAAAATTTGATTAACTTTGTTATTAATAATTTCGTCCAAAATTTTTATTCCATCGTTTGTTGTTTCGGTTGCTGTTGTGTGTTGGGTATATGATGTTTGTGAATTTTCGTCATGTAAATCTTGTACATTTTGTTCTGTATGGTCAGATGTATGTTCTACAGGTGTTGTTAATTGTTCGTTTTCAGGGTTTTCAGGGTTTTCGGGATTTTGGTATAAATTTTGATTTGAATTTTCATTTTCTCTATCAAACATTGATTCGGCTATTCGTCTTAAATATTCTACAGATTCTTGGTTAATGTCACCGGGGTTGTTAACCACTGACTCATTTTCAAGAGCATTTAAAGTTATTCTTGAAAGTGCATCAACCGCACAGTTTAATTTGCCTTTTTTATAAATAATTTCATAATCGAGTTCTTCCAATTTTTTAATAAAATTTATTTCTTGGATGTCTAATTTTTCAATAATAAATGGTTTATTAATGTCAATTTTTATTGATTCTTCTCGTGCATTAGTAATAATAGTTGTTGCAAAGAAATTATCTATATTTACAACTGCACAGGGTGATTCTACTTGGTTACCGAATTTAATATAATTCAAAAGTCCTGTACCATTTTCTATGTCAACTGGTAATTTTATAATTTGAGATGTTCTAGGTGGAATATTAATAGAAAAATTTTTTATTTTCAATTTTCTTTTAAATTGTGTTAATTCTTCTGATTCATATATTATTGGTATTTGTGTATTACAAGTTGTTAACAATTTCTTTTCCAGGTTTAAAGTAGCTTTCAGTTGTTTTAATAAATCAACTCCAATTAAACCGTCATATTTTTGACTAAAATTAAATAGATAAAATTTATGAAATTCATTAACTTTAAAAATATTAAAAACCGGTATATTTATAACTTCATTGTGATAAGAAATATTATGAGCTGTCTGAATGTTAAAGTCTTCATTAAAAATGAAATTACTATAGTATTTATAGGCTAATTCAGGGTTTATTAGACTTCGTGTACTTCCTGTATCAATAAGAAAGTTTGCTTTTAAGGATGGTATATATATGTATGGTAGATTAGCTTTTACCAAATTTATATTAATTAAGTTTGATCGATTAAGAGGCTCTGCATATGAAAATTTTCATTAGATTTATCGGAGCTATTTTGTTGGGCAATACATTGATCTTCATAAAGGCTAATTTGATTGTTATCATGGTTTTGGAAATTTGGAGGGTCATAGTCATAATAGTCGTTATAGTCGATTTCTGGATTCTCTGTAGAATAGTCTTGTTCAAAATTCTGTGAATATTGATCACAATTATTAAAATTTAATTCCTCAAAAGGATTTTCAAATTCTTGAATATTTTGATTATAAAGTTCTTGGGAAGTGAACTTTGGTTGTGTTTTTATAGGACTGTTAACTGATGTTGTGTCCATTGGTTCTGGTTTAAATGTGCGCTTCGATACATTTGTATTTTGATTAAATCTTTGATTTTGATTCATAAAAGGTCTTTGAAAATTTTGATTTTGATTAACAAAAGGTTGTCTTTGAAAATTTTGATTTTGATTAACAAAAGGTTGTCTTTGAAAATTTTGATTTTGATTAACAAAAGGTTGTCTTTGAAAATTTTGATTTTGATTAACAAAAGGTTGTCTTTGAAAATTTTGATTTATAGGTGGTCTAAAACCATCAAAATTGTTTTGTATAGG
Organism: Hermaeophaga mercurialis; assembly: GCA_951812935.1. Lineage (NCBI taxonomy): Eukaryota > Metazoa > Arthropoda > Insecta > Coleoptera > Chrysomelidae > Hermaeophaga > Hermaeophaga mercurialis. The sequence goes on along the minus strand of OX638360.1, from coordinate 4,252,512 downwards.
AGGTCTGACAGAATTATTTTGAAAATTTGGCATGGGCCTGTTATTTTGAAAATTAAAATTTCTAAAGTTTTGATTTTGGTTTATATTAGCAAAATGTGGTTTTTGAAAATTTTTTGATGGTACTATTCTTTGAGCAGGTTTAAAATTACTTTGTGAATTAAGAGTATTATTGCGATTTTGACTGTATAAAAAGTTTTCTTCCTTTCTACTTGGCAAACCACGAATAAATGTTTTTAAAGACAAATCATCGTAACTTTTAAGTCTGACTATTTTTTCTGCCGCTTCAATGGTGTTCATTGAATTTAATTTTGAAACTATCAAACTACGAGCGTCCTGACATCTCATTCCGAAATTGTAAGGTACTTCGTTTTTAAACGGTTGAAGAATTATTAAGTCTTGTATTAAGCAATCTAAATTCCTTTGATCACCAAAACATAATTCTAAAGCAGTTTTTATTTGATTCCATGTTGTTAATTCAATTCTAGAACCTATAAGTGTTAAGGCTCTACCTGTTAATTTACCGATAATGGCTCTTAAAATAAAATTATTTAAATTTTGATCATTTACACTAAAAAAAATTTTAACTAAGCTCTCACAGCTATCAAGAAATATTCCTAAAGTATGAGGATTACCTTCATAATGTGGAATAATGTTTAAATTTAATTTTAATAATTCGTAATTAGTAGGGGTAGTCATATCTTCTTCTAAATCAGAATCGTTTCCTAATAAAATATTATTTATGCTATCAGCTAAATCAGCTAAATTAAAATCACTCATAAAAATTTAGTTTTTAATTATAACACTATGTCGTTAAGGATAAAATATTTATCATTTGTAAAATAAAATGGGAAATATGTAAAAAGGATGCAAAATTAATAATGTAAAATGACTTACAATAATAGTCCCAAAAATATTCTATTTTTCATTTCTTGAAATCTTCTTATTTTCTATTTTCTTATTCCTAAACGGATTCCAGCGATGTAGTCTTTCTTCCGTCGAACTGCAGAGTTCCAGTTCCAATTTCGGCGATTTTGGTCCAAAATGGTACTTGGAAAGGTGATTTGTGTCCTTTTCTACAGTTGTGTGTCTTGTATTGGCAATGTGTGTCCTATACTGACACTGTTTCCAAAAAGTCCGTTTTATTTTCACTTTACTGCTGCATAAACGATTAAAATCGACCGAAAAACACGATTTTTGTTGCTTTTCGTTGTAGCAATCCTACTGACTGCGCCAGTTAAATTATGTAGGAATGTTAAGTGATTTTTAAAAAACAAACTTTTATTTGGAAAAATGAATTTCTAGATATACTTCTACACAGTACAAAAGCAATCTAGAGACTGGCTTTATTAGATTAAAATAAAACTACATTGGCAATGGCTATTGATAAACAATGACAATGGCTATTGATAAACAAAGATAAGCTATAATATGCAAGCTTGCGTAATACAATAATTTTTATATTAAAACATATATATTGCAAAGATATAACTTACTTCATTTACTGTAATTGTATGCGATCTGCCTTTCATTGAACCTTCCGAACAATTTTTTGAATCGTTTATCAACTAGTATTTTTTTACATTAAAGATTATATATTTCTAAGTGATATTAAGATATCTCGCTTTGTTGAGCATTAGTTAAAGAACGCAAATTTTTTAATTTTTAATTTCACAGCTATATACAGATTACAACATTAATAATTTTAAAAACAATTCCAATCCGTTAATCTTTGAGATAAATCATTCAGCTTTTTTAGTAAAGCAATAACAAACCTATTAACTTTCGACAGGAATCATACTGCTAAGTGTTTTAGTTTTAAACGTGTAAGTTTCCGATTAACACATTAGTTGGATTTGACCATTTTAAAGCGAATTACCGAAGTTGATGAATGTGTACAAGCATTCTCCAGCATAACATTTAAACGTTCCTAGGTTTAAATCTCGAAAACAAACATTTATCCAGTGGTATTCTATATCTCAGATATTATAAAAAATATTAAAACCAAAACTAAAGTATTAAAAACACAACGTCCTGATTTGTCACCCGAGTATGAAGTTTTCATATCTCTAATTAAAAGACAAATAAATTCAATTGATGCTAAAAAAATATGCAATTATTGATCCCTAGTTATATGTAGTTCAATAATATGAGATTCACTATTCCAAGATATTTGAAAGGTAATAATTATTCCAAGAGTAATCTTATTAATATTCAGCTACCTTTATTTATTTATTTATTTATTTATTTATTTACACTGCTCTACAGGTAACAGGTACCCAATTACAGAGTAGGAAAAATCAGAACAATTAACAATACAGAACATATAAGATAAAAGAAAATTTGTTTACATACAAAAAAATCTAAGATTTAGAAAAAAAATACTTTTTAATATCCCCTAATTTACAAGCAAATATATCTATATCAGAGCTAATTAAGTTAGTTATACTAGACATTGTATGAATCGGAGAATTTTTCAGAATATTGGTACGAGGTACACTTGCATAAAAAGTCTGTGTTCTTCTAGATGTGATCCTTGGAACAGAGATATTAAACATCCCCAGTAAGTCAGTACAGTCAATCATATTGTTTAGTATTTTAAATGTGACGACTACGGAATGATAGTTGCGCCGTATTTCAAGGCTGAACATATTATGTCTTTGTAACAATTCTGCGTGGCATATGCCAATCTGCGGATATATACCATCACATTTATAGCTCAATAATTTTAGGAGACGTCTTTGAACGGCTTCAATGCGATCAATGTGATATTGGTACATCGGATTCCACACAACTGCAGCGTACTCCAACTTTGACCGTATAAATGCATAGTAAAGGCTTTTTAGGATAGACACATTTTTAAAATCGCGGCTGCAACGCGCAATAAATCCGTACGTTCGATAGGATGATTCTACAATGTTGTCAATGTGGTGGGTGAAAGATAGTGCTGCATCGAAAATAATGCCTAGATCAGTGAAAGTTTTAGGTCGTTGAAGGGCAATATGATCAATCATGTAGTTGAAAGTTAAGAAATTGGTTTTTAGACCAAAAGACATAATATTACATTTGGCCGGATTTAATAAAAGGTTATTACGTTTACACCATTCAACAACACGCTCCAGATTCTTGAAGAGATTTTCACAGTCACCAATGTTTTTTACACAACTGTATAATTTCAAGTCGTCGGCATACAATAGATAGTTGACGTCAATAACACTGGCAATATCATTAATGAACATGTTAAATAACAGAGGTCCTAAATTGGATCCCTGGGGAACGCCAGATGTGACTATGTATTCAACAGACTTAAAGCCATTAAGTTGAACATATTGCTTCCTATCGTGTACATATGATTCAAAAAGTTTTATTAAAGCCGAAGACAGTCCAAAAGAGGTAAGTTTATCCAAAAGTATTCCGTGGTCTAACTTATAGAAGGCTTTAGAGAAGTCTGTATAGATTACGTCAGTTTGAACCTTGTTGTCGATTGATTCAGCTATGAACTGAGTAACTGTTATGAGATTGGTGACTGTGGAGCGTCCCCTCATAAATCCGTGCTGATTTGGTGTAATTTTCCTACTGACATGACGGTATATTTCTTCCTCTAGTAATATCTCAAACACTTTACAAAGATTGCAGATAATAGAGATAGGCCGGTAATTTGATATATCTTTCTTATCACCTTTTTTAAAAATCGGACACACTTTTGAGGATTTCCACATGGATGGAATTGTGGATGTTTTCAAACAGATATTAATTAATACTGAAAGCGGTCTTGAAAGGACTGCAGCACAATCCTTTATTAATTAATGAGACGAGTGTTTTTAGTACCATCATATAACTAGAAGATAAATTTACAGCCAGACCAGATGGGAACTCTTCTTTTTTTGTTAAGGACTCTAAGGGGTTTTTGCTTGCGTCTTAAATATACTTTTTAACTTTCTAGTTGAATCCCCAAAATTTCCCTTTGGATGGAAAGGAGCTAAAATATATCCCATTTAAAAAAGTGAAGATAATATTCCTGTTGTTAAAAACTATCTATTACAATTCTTTTAAATTTCGCTAATGTCTTTCATATTATTCATTACTTTTACGACCTTCTGGTTGCAAAACCGAATTTCTGCTTCTCGACGCAGATTTTTTAAACAAAAATCAGAAATTACTAACCTTACTTTAATTTCAATTTGTTAACGTTGAACCAGTTTTTTGCTTCTGACATACACTTTTACTGCAAAACTCGTTCGTGTTGCAGAAAAGAGTCGTATCGTCTGCAAATAGCATGCAATTCCCACGTGTAATTGATCATTTATATATAATAAGAACATAACTCGCCCTAATATTGATCCTTGCGGTACTCCAAAATATGTAGGCAGTTGTCTAGATTCACAACAGTTAATGCTTACGTATTGCATTCTATTGGAAAAGCAGAAACAAAGAATGGAAACAGATTTATCAAAAATAAAGTAGATAAATGTAGGAATTTTGAAATTATACCAAGAACACTTTTAAAGATTGCTTTTATAAAAATAGAAGGTACTGAATTATTATTACATTATTACAGTATGTTTATAGTCAAGAATGTGTAGTATCAATTTAAATTTAAATGTTGACAATATAAAATACCTTGCCATAGTATAAGAATAAAGGAAATTCACAATTAGAAAAACATTAAAATATAAATACATTAAACTATAAAAATATTAGAATATTAAACTAGACACAAAATAATCTCAACAATTCAATTAAAAACACTTAAAAATATAAAAATAAATTTATAATCGAATACATTTTTTAATTCGTTATAAATTAAAAATATGATGCACATTCAACGGAATAATTAATGTACTCAGTTATGCTGTAGAAAGAGCTTTCTATCAAATGATTTTTAGCAAATTTTGAAAATTGAGTATTTTTTTGTCTTGGAAAAGTTTGTCTAATTTATTAAACAAACTTAAGTCAAGCCGATTCAATTTAGCCTTTGACAGGCGTGAGTATATGTTTACGAGATAATCTGCATTTCTGCTATTGTAATTGTGAAAATCGCTATGCCTTGGAATATAATTCAGTTTTCGATGTATTCTTAAAAGTTGGTCGAAGATGTATTGGTAGGGCAAGTAAAGTATTTTATACTTAAAAAGTTCTTTACAATGAGCCCAGTATGTTGAACCATCCACAATTCGTAATGCTGCCTTTTGAAATACGAAAACTTTGTGAGACCCGCTGGAATTGCCCCAGAGTGAAATGCCATAAGACAGGTGACTATAGATTAAAGCAAAGTAAGCAATTTTCATTACATTATTGTCACTGATATTTTTACGTAACTGTCTTAATACGGAAATTTGTGTCGATAATTTTGAGCAGAAAACATTGATTTTGGCTCAACCAATTGAGCGAAGTGTAAATAACTGCAAATTTATCAACACTGAACCGTATTTTTTGAGTTTTTGACTCATTTAATTTAAGTTTATTGGCTTGAAACCAATTTTTGCCAATACGAGACTCTCTTTAATCCCAGTCACTCCCTTTTTAGAAATTAGAGTAGCCTCATCAGGGTAAAGTACGGCTCTGCCTAAATGCTCTGTAGATTTAGGTAAGTCAATAATATATATTATTAATAATAGAGGGCCCAAGATAGAACCTTGGGGTACTCCGTTTTTAACAGAAAGGGTCTGGGAATTGACGTTAATAAAATATACGTATCGACATCTATTATTAAGATAAGAAGACATTAGGTCGTATTGTTCATTTCTAAATCCGTAAAATATAATTTTTTCCAGTAACATTTCTGTATTTACACAATCAAATGCTTTAGATAAATCACATAAAATAGCGTACATTTCAAGGCCATTGACTATCTCATAAATAATCGTAACTAATCCTTAGATAGTAGACTTTCCCTTTTGGAATCCAAACTGCGAATTCGATAATATACATATTTATATTTAGCCCGACGCACATTTTTTAAACAAAAATCAGAAATTACTAATCTTACTAAAAAGGGTGATATTAATATATTAGATAATTACAGACCAATAGCGATCGTTCCCATATTGTAATTATCTAATACATTAATATCAATAATATATACGGTATTTTTAAAAAACCAAAGAAAATCATGGGTTTGTAATTTGAGTAATAATACTATGCAAAATAGAAATAACCAAAAAGTGATTTTAATAAAACTATATTGAATACACGTCGCCAATAACAGGGTAACACTCAGTGCATTGTTTTAAAATATACAGGGTGTCAACAACAAAGATTTTTTCATAAAAGTGATAATACCTGCATTATCTAATAAAATCAAATCAAAAATAAGTCAAATTATTCTGTTAAAAAAACGTAATTTTGATATGGCCTGACGTTATGAAACATCCTGTAGTCTCAATTTTTTTTTAAATATGAACCTTGACTCTCAGAACAATTTTCATACAAAACATTTCTTAGCAGGTCTCAAGACAACAGATATAACGTACCACCGAAAGTTAATCAGCCTGTATATTATTGATAATCTCTTTGATTTTAGTCATTGTGATTTTTGGAAAGAGTCTGCTGCTTAAATTTAAAAAAATGCATCTTCTAAACCTTTCTGTCTTGATTGCATAACTCACAACCAAACAAAACAACGGCATTTTCATAAAATTTGTAAAAGAAATTCCAGTTAGTGGGTGGTAAACCTTTTGTCTCTATAACATTGACCGTGATCTTATTTTTTGTGCTTAACATGGAGTTGTTTTACAGTTAATCCAGTATTATCCATCGACATAAGTAGCAAAATTCAAGACTGTTTTTATTTTGGGAATTTAGGACCAACCAGCTTTTGCCTGGAGCCCATCTTCACCTTCCAATAAACACTCGGGAATGAGAACGTTATATAAATCAAGAAAATTGGAGGAAATTTCCCGTGTATTCTTTCCGGAGGGAGACTGACGGGAATTGGATGGCGTTTGCTTGGTATTTCAAATTTGAGAACTCATTGGCGCCGAAAAATTGCTTTTTTAATAATTCAAATATCTATATCGTAAGGTTTCCATAAGTCCTATATATTTTTTATATCCACATTGATGAGATACATAATGACTATCAAATGCATGAACGTCTATTGGCGGTCAGGGTTTAACAGACATCAATGTTGAAAGGAATATTAAAAGTTTTAAAAAGTCATTGTGGTACCTCTGGCCAACTGAAAGTTTTCAGTTAAATCTGCAAGACAAAATATATCCGAAGATTATTATAGAGGTCAAAAAGATTTCTTTTAATTTTTTGCTATATGCTAAATTGCTGATGTCGCAATCAAAGGGGCGTCTCTTTCGTTAATTGAAATAAAGCAAATTTAATTTTTTTGTATATCTTTACCTTTACCTTTTGATTAAATTAATTCATTGGATTCCACGCCAATATCTACTTAAAATTGTTTAGAGGCATTTAAAGATTTACCATAGCAAGAACATAAATTTGCACCATCTTCAAAGTACAAGGTTAGAAATTTATCATACTTTTATAAAAACATATTTACCAGTTTCGCCAATCTTTCTTAACTCGTTCTGTTTCCCATCAAATATAATTCAAAACCAGTTTGTAGTTTTAAAAATAAAAATATCCAATAGCACGATTCGATCATCATTGCCATTAAAATTACGTAATTCTTATTATCCATCCAGTATAGCCAAAAGCCATTAATTCAACTATAACCGAAGAAGCGTATGACTACAACAGTGAAAAAGTATTACTCAAAGCGCCTGGCTAACGTTACACGTGAAACTGTGCCATGTTGCCAAACCATACTCGCTAAAAAATACATTTTTTACTTTATTGGTTAAATGAATTAAGTTACCAAAAACTGCAACGCACTTTATCATTATTTAGTTTCGGTAATAATAATATAAATAAAAAAAATACGGAAAACCAAAGACTAGGCGTTCTCTGATGAATAGCACAATTCGACTGATTAAAAAAACTGAAACAGAAGAATCAGACTAATATGGACATTTGCATCCTGAAAAATGAATGAAATTTTGAACTATATCTGTTAGACCCGCGAATAAAATACAAATGTCAGCTCTGGATCTAGCATTAATAACAAATGAAGTAAACTAAAATTAAAAGAAAATGATTCTCAATTTAATGATATCTACTTTTTTAAATATTTAAAGTAGAAGAATATTATATTCAGGGGGATTTAACCCACTATGTAACTTTATTATTATTATTGAAAATTAAAGAGGCCGAGGAAAAACAATATCAATTTATTTATTTAAAAAAAACAACTAATATCAAAAATAAGGGTAACTTACACCTTTAAATAACTAATACAATTACTCCCAGGGGTAGACCTATCACCTCTCGATATCTCGAGCTCCCAAACTTTCTTAATGCCTTCCGCTCACGTAATAATTAAATAAATAATAAATATTATAATATAGAAAATCTTAAATAAAAACAAATATCTATATACAAAGATATATATTTATATCCCTGTTGGAATTTCGCAAAATGTGCCATGTTTTGTAAATATACGGGTCAACACAAAATCGAGATGTAGCCTCACCCCATTTGTATTTTTCCAGCTAAACACGCAATTATCGTCCTGTGTTTTATAAAACACTAGTGTAATACCCCTAAACGATGATCAGAGAAATGTGAAAATAACTTTTATGAAATATTTTACAAAATATCTTTATCCAATATCATTTATAGTCTAATGCCGGCCTTAAAAGCAAAAAATACGAGAACGCAAACAAAAACAGATCAAGGAATAGGTAGTTAAAGAAGTATTTGATGAAAGAAGAAAAAAATTAGAACAAATAGAGAATATAATGTTAAATGGAAGTAACTGGAGAAAGATACGGAAACCCTATCTAGGGTCGCACACCTTTAAAGGGCTCTAAGGGTTAAGTAAAAGATAAATTAAGCATTGAAAATAAAAAGATTTATTTATTTATTTATAACCAAAAGAATATCAGATTCTGGTAAGAACAATACAATCTTCTTCCAACCTTAATACCCTCAAAGGGGTGACGGATTACAAAAATAGAAAAAAGAAGAAATTGAAAGTTGGAGTTAATATGAAGAATCAAAATAATATCATTGAATAAATAATTCTGGAACGAAATCACGGATCCAAGCAAAATATTCTGATCTCTGATCCCTGATCGCTGTTCTTTGTTGAATGTCGTCAAAATATGTTCATTCTGGTTACGTTGGGCAACATGGTAGGAGTGCGCCTCCTCACCGAAGAGAACACTGATGGAAATCGAAGGTTTGAGAAAGGGGGACTCGGCAACGAAATACGAGCGCGCCGCACTGATACTCAGTCATCCACCAACCCAGGAAGGTTGATAATGTAGGTCGCTGTTATGCGACAGGCGCGTAACATCGCGTAATTCAAAATGCGGAACTATTTGAGATGCTCCAGGAGTGACCTGACGGGTTATTTTTAAGTCAATGCTCGCTTTTAGTGGATTTAACCAGTAGTTTTTGACTATTATCTTTGTACGTCGTAATGTGAATGTTATATATGTAAGTGTGTAGGTGTCTCAGGAGTGTTTAACGAGGAATTCTTGTGTGTTGGTGCTAACATTCCTTCTTTCGGGTGTTATGGTACGGAGAAGGAGTGTTTCAGTGTCACTTTTTGTGAAATTGCTCACAGAATCATACTGACTCTCGTTTTGACTAATATGGAGGATTTTTGGCTAACAGCTGCTCCTTAAATGGTACTAAAATTTATAATATACCTCTAATAAATATTTAGATAAATGTCGTTTATTTAATATAATTAATCACTTTAATATTGTCACAGATCTTCAAAGTACAAATGCTGCTTTATATTTTCTAAATTGAGCGCAAGCCTACAGCTGAAATCAACAATTAAAACTGGTGAACAAGCGCTGAATTGTTTATTGGTTTTTTCCAAATATCAGCTTCTTCATTTCACTAACATCAACGTACTTAAATTACTGACATACAGTCAAAAGGCTTATGATCGTTGTTATTATTAATTATTGGACTTAAGCCGACTTTTACATATCATCAAAATAACAGTATCAGCAGTTTTGTTTCAATTTGCCATTTACAATAAAATAAATCTCTAAAATGCTATGATCTGCAGCGAGAAAGCTCATCAAATGGTCCTTCCAACATATTATCTCAATGGTACATTCATTTCTCAATGATTTCACAGTATCATTATACATGAATTAATGAAAAACATGTTTTTCTGGAATAAAGAATAATGGATGTACCAAAAGTTCCTGCAAATAAGTTGGGACCATCAAGTAATAAAGAGAGCGGTTATACTGGACACTTTTTTTTACAATTTATTTATTCAATATATGATATGATGCAAATGTAGGAATAATTCATAATTTCCAAAATAGATAACTATTGAAAAAATCATAAAATACATTTATATTAGTTTTTGAAGGGACATATCATGATGTCCTTGTAACAGACGTTACGATAACTGTGTTGGCCTAATAGCGTAATCGATCATTTTTTAAATAAAAATGGATCAATTGATACTTACTTCACTTGAAAAGTCTCCTTATCGTCTACCTAACGCAGTGGTCGGCAAAGTGCGGCTCCGGAGCCGCATGTGGCTCTTTGGCTCCTTAAGTGCGGCTCTGGCACAAATATCCATGGAAGGCGCAATAATTCATTTTTATAACTCCCAATTTTTTTTAAAATTGTTGTAATATTCATATTTGGCTAATAAGTTTGCCGACCACTGACCTAACGGTATAGTTATTCCAAATGTATTTACACAGGGAAATCCAGAACAAATAATATCGTAAAATAAAAAATTGTAATGAATGTAAAAAAATTATGCGGTTTAGCAATGGAAGAGCCATGCAATACATTTTTTTATAGCTTTTCGTACAATCTACATTCTGTTGCCCCCTTCAACTGTTCTAGATGAATTGGTCGATTTTAATAAATTTTTTTCTTCACGTATGCCCATAGAAAAATCTATTGGAGTCAAATCTGGAGACCCAAATGGCTATCCTCTCTTTATTTCGAACCAAGCAAAACGTTATTCTAAATGTTGGTTCGTCGTAGTGAAATAAAGGAGTGGAGGGGCGCTCATGTTGCTTAAACCACAAATATTTTTTTTAGAAATAACCGATTCGGTTGTGGCAAAAGATAACTAACTTTAAAGAAATTCTAGATAACGCGAACCAGTTAAGTTTTCCTTTAAAAAAGTGTATCCCTATAACCTTGTCTATAATTCCGGTCCAAAATCATTAATCTTTTGTAAATATTTTGAATCCTCCATCCAAATATGGATTTTCACTTGATATATATATATATATATCGATCTATCTGGAAGGTTGCTCTTACAACAATCGATTTGTATACAAGGACCAGTTGTTTGGGTTCAGGAATTGATTTTTTACCACTTGTGGGGAGACCATTAACACGGCCCATTTCTAATTTTACTTATTGTTATTTTATTGAAAACGGGTTCTTGCTTGGGATATTTATAATCACGAATTTCTGTCTGAGTAGTTATTTTATTTCAACAAGCAATCATAATTAAAATGTCAATTCTGTGAACCCCATTGCTGACTTATACTGATTTAAATATCTTTATGAAAATAATAGATAACTACGACATTTTTTCCCAGTGGCGGTTCTTAGCATAAATATAGTTCGACGAATGACATGTAGTTGTATTCTTCTTAATCGTTTTGGATGACCTTGTAAAAATAAATATTCGAATAATTATACCATTGGATAGACAATTAGGAGACCTTTCAAATTAGGTGCCATATGCCTCCTGTTTGTACTTAAAAAAAGTCAATTTAATTATGCCTGTGACGAAGCGAATGCATATCATGAGGATAGCCTTTCCAAAAATTGTACAGATTCTTGCAATTTACTTAAAATATAAGTGAACTTTATTTAGATATGTGTATACTTAAGTGCAGTAGGAAGAGATACGCTGAATTTTCTTAGTGTCAAAGTAATTAATTCTATTTGAATTATAAAATGGCTCTTGTGTTTGTTATTTAATAATGGTGCGACTGACGTTAACGGTATCAAGCAATTTAGGAAATTCCATCTTCAAGAAACAGCATTTAACAGTGGTATACGTCTTTTTTTTCAAAATAGATCAAACCGCTAATGATATTTTTATAAATAGATGAACATAATATTAGTAATGGAATGGTATCATAAACTGTGTTTACCATCAGCAGGATGATACTTCACCACATTATTTACTTGCGGTTTAAATTCATACATTTGGATAGAGGTGGATTGGGAGTGCTTGACCAATTAAGTGGCCTCCTCACTCACCAGATTTAATAATTCGCTCATATATGGTTTAATCAAAAATAGATGCTGCATACATTGTCCCAATATTCCAAGAATTTGCCGCTGAAATCAACATCAATGCCTAAACCGAACCTTTTTATTTTTTCTTACTCTAGATATGTCTCTGAAAAGAAGAAAATTTCATCTTTCCCATGATGTCAAAATAAACAAAGCATTTTCTTAGAAACATCTATAAGTTTTGCATTTGGAAATGAGAATTATTTAAAAATACAATTTTTGTAAAAAAAATTGTTCAGTTCTCCGCTACATTGCTGCACAAGTCTCAGGATAGTGCTGTTAAAACGGCTAAGGTAAAATTTGGACATCCAGTATGGGTTTCAAGTTTAACTAACCATATTTAGTTTCCTATTTTTATCAAATTCACAAAACGAGGTCGCCTATCTGTTTTGAAAATGTTCATTACGTTATATAAAACTTATACGAGTATCACAGTCAATAAAATGTTATTAAGTAATTTTTATTTGCGCAATATTGTATACAAATGTTCGACTTCCATTATTTAGAGACAATTTAACCTTGAATTTTGCATCTCGTTTTGTGGCTAATTATCTAAACAAGCAAATTACTGTGGTATGTATAAATAAGCCGTTCCTAATCGTATCACTGTTCACTGGATCATAAAAAAAGGCATATTAATTTGCATTAAAAGATTGTGGTTTATATTTTATTTATTTTGGTTGCGTAGGTAGGCTTAATAATTATGGAGTGTAAAATTGAAATCTTTACATTTTGATGGTTTAAGTTTCCTGTGTTAATTCTTGTTAATTGTAATGGTTAATTCGGTTTAAATTTTGCAATGAAATAATTCCTGTTACTGAGCACAAGAGTAAATAAATATAATAGATGTAATATGTAGCAATATGTCGAATCTAGGATTTGTTTAATATACATTTGAGCAAATTAATCAAGAGTAACATTTTATTCATATTATTTATATGACCTACTATAAAATCCCATCTTTATTTCATTTTATGGCTTTCACCATTAAATTATTGGGCAGGATGATATTTTAATACACAATCTCAGAACTAGATTGGTATACGACAACCCTTTAAACTACTTTATATGTGACAAAGTGGTACCTCGACCTCAAAAACTATTGGAAGGAATGACTATACCAATAAGGTGTTGGTCTAACCTTAACCGAATTTTCACAAAAACATTATTTGCTCATAATTCTAATTTAACCTGGTGTACGAAATTTTACTGAAATGGCTCTGGTCGTGTCGAGCTCCCAATCACTTTAAAACTCTGGGACGCTACAGCCAACATTTTATTAATAAACTAAAATATCAATATTTTATTTTCACAAAGGCTGTAATATAATTTGTAATTTTATAAGTAAATGATATCTTTTTTTTGCAGTTGGTGATTTATACATTATATTTGCGAATTTAATACTATAATATATTATCTTTTTTACATACAAAATATTTAAAATTTTCATATCTCTATAGTTATAATATATTTCTTAACTTATCCCTTCTTCAAAGTTTTCTTAAGGAGACATTCAAATACGTATCTTAAATATTGGTTAACTGGAAATTTTAAATTCAAATATATTCTCTGGACATCTTGAATAAGTAAATCATTTTATTTTTTAAATTCGTTCAAAGTATGATGATAAGACTTTTGCTAAAATCTTTTGGACAATTCGTACTCAATTTTTTTTGACAAAGTTTACAAAATATGAGAATTTTTTTGTTGATTTTTTGCTTTACCGCTGTTTCTAGTTTAACCAAATACAATTAATTTCTGGGCAATCTTTGTTTAAAGTTCTGATATAAGCAATAGAATGACACTGGTTTTTAAAACATCCCATAGTTTAAAAATAGCTAAAATTGTTAATTGCCTCTGTAAAGTAAATTTGAATTTAAATTTTGGATATTATTTTTAGACCAGAGTCGTAATATTATCTTCAGCCTTACTTGTTATGAAAAAATGGTTAACGGCTAGTTTTTTAAAGATACAATATTTTTTATGTTTACATTTTTCTAGATTTGGCTACATCGTTTTTTTTAGAATGTCTCATTGCGACATTGATGTATTTAAAAAGCCAAAGTGACTAATAATATCAGAGAAACGGCAAATCTAGCAACACTGCAAATGTTAAATCTGGAATCTCCGTATCTCAAAATAGGCTTATCCCAAATTTTGTAGAATTCCAACTAGAAATTTACGAGATTTCCAGACTTTTGGTCCACTATGTATTTCTAAAAAATAAGAGAAATAAAATATTATCTACATAAAAGAAATAAAAATCAAATACCACTAACTAGTAGTACCAAACGAAAATTATTCTAAACGATTATTGTTTCATATAATAAAATCCTGCTTAATTTAACTATACATTCAAGTTCATTCATTTTTATTAATACCTTCACTTTTATTATAACCAATATGTTATAAGTTAATTAAATAATGCAATTATCTATTATTCTATTATCTTTAGCATTATCTATTATTAATAATATTACATATAAAGATGTAACTTAATAAATATTTATAGGCGGTTTTCCTTTATCTCACCTTTCAGATAATTAAATATGATTCTTATACTTCAAATTACTATCCAAGAAAAGAGATCAAGTTGCACGACCTGGAAAATTAGTTACCAACATTTCTTAAGACTTTTTTTCAATTAATGTAATTAATTTTTTGTAAATATGATACGTAAATGTCAAGTAACAATTCGGCACAAACTCATATGAAATCGAGATCAGATCCATGGTATAAGGGTGAAACGCCATACCGATTCTCATGCAAAATATTGCTTCCTTGGATGAGAGTCTTAGCTGAAAGCCATTGTCATAATTATTTATATAACCAAACCTTGTGTGTCGGAATGAATTTTCTGGCAATACGTTTATCAAAACCATATTTTTTCTGGATGCTTATATGTGAGCAGGCATTCCAATCACACAAAGTAGATTATTTGAAAGATACCGGTTTTGTGTTCCTTATTTCATTAGTTGCTCTTGATGTTGATCCTTTTTCTCTGTGTTCTATTCATTTCAAAGATACGAGGCCTTTTCCCCTTAAATTACTTTTGAGAGTTTTCCTTGACAACTACTCCCTGGGATATTATTAATCTCTACTGTCGTATATTATAGGTGGCAGTGGGGACCAAACGGAAAAGTTTTAATCCTCAAGAGCTAGGTTCTCATTTATGTTTACTCAATTTCTTTTATTTATGTATAAGTGGCCACAGAGCAGAAGCTAGAAAATATTGCGGAGGTATTCCCTATTTAAAGTCGGGAAGTAGTAGTCGTTTAATGAATCGTAAAAGACGTACATTTACCCACACAAATCACTTAAGCCCAACGTAAATATATTGCAGCATGAAACAAATCGGATATGAAGATTTATGTTGATTTATTAATTTTTATGATCAAATTTAATGAAATCGACGAAACTTATATGAGATGCTCCTAAGAAATAATACTAAATTAATAGGAACTTTATTCAGTTGGCGGTATCAAAAAAATAGTTCACTGTAACAATTACGATAGTGCCGTAGAATGTAGAAGGGAATGAAGAAGGGAGAAACTAGCTTTCTACCCCTACAGCACGTATCTGGTAATAGCGAGAAACTATGTTCTACAATATTTTAAAGTGCTCTAATATGTATAAACTTTGTGCTACGTATGAACAAAAAATATTGAAAGGTGTAGCAACAGAGACCAAAAATCACTTTCAAATTGTAAAATAAAACACTCTGTATCTCGGTTTTGAAAAATGTTTTATCTAAGTATTTTAGGTTAAATCGTCATATTTTGATGCCACGATTCTACTATTGCTCTGTATTATCAATAACCCTGTATACCTAATAAAATTAAAATCTCTAATAACCAAAAACGGCAACAAATTTAATAAATCAATACAAAATTAAGACTCTCTCACGGAGTCAATCAAAGTAGTTTCTTATCATTTTAAAAATTGATTGAAATTTTGGTTCCCTTAAATTTTTATTTGGTATTTTATATATTTTATGTTTTTCTTAGTCTGTATTTTTATATTACTACTTTTCTATTTTGGTATTGTTTTCTATCAATTAAAAGTTTTTATTTGTTTTTGTATTTGCGATTAGACACTTTTAATGGTTGATAACCACCGCGTCCAATAGGTTTACCTACGTTTAAAAACGCGTGCAATTTACCGGTGTGATTAAGAAATTGGCGTGCAATTGACCAACACCCATAAAAAATATCCAAATATTATGGTAGCAGTAGGTATTGTTTTTTCTAAAAAGGACAAGCACTTTTTCATTATCATTATCTTCTTCTTGCCCCGTATGCACTTAAGTTGTCACTCATCATTGATATTTTCCGTCTGGCGTACCCATCTTATACTTCTCTATCTGCCCAACAGTGTTCCTCCAGCTATCCTTCGAAGTATCTTCATTTCTGCTGTCTCCAATAGACGTTTGGTTTTGGAAATTTCGGGTCGTGTTTCTGTGCAATATGTCATGATAGGCCTGATGGTAGTCTTATAGATCCTAGTTTTAATCTCAATTTTAATATTTTTATTGCGCCATATTGTATCATTCAAGTATCCTGCTACTTTTGTTGCCTTTGTTATTTGTTCTCTCACCCCTGCTTCAACATCACCCAAACCCGAAATTTCTCTGCCAAAATATTTATAATAATTTTATTTCCTGTTGGATTACTGTTCCTTCAATCTCCAGCTTACATTTGACGGGGCAATTTTTGTATACATTTAGTATTGCTAACGGATATGGTCATATTTAATGTCTTCGCTGTACGATTAAATTGATGTAAAAATCTCTATAGGTTATCCTCATTCTCGGCAATTAGTAGGTACGGCATCATCTGCCTAGCATAGGATAGTTATTTTCAGGTCTCCCATTTTATAGCCCCTCAATTCTCGCACATTTTTTATTATTTAGTCCATAATTATTTTAAACAGGAGTGGGTTTAATGCTTTAATATTTAATGCCAACTGGTATCGGTTGGGTGAGCTCTCCCTTCACTTTTGCCTAAATTTGGTTGGATCTGATTCAGTTGAACCCGATTAAACGCTTTTTCGAGGTCTATCAAACACATGTAAGCTGACTTGTTGTATTCAATTGATTTTTCTGGAATCTCCTTTTTACAAATACTGCGTCAGTGCAGGATGTTCCAGATCTAAATCCTTGCTGTTCCTTGGATAAAATTATTAAGCTATTGACATTGTTTTCGATGATTTTTGTTGTAAAATTTAGGAAAGAAATTTTAACATTTATTCCTCTATAATTTCCATTTTCTTTTTTCCTTTATTGAACAAGAGAATGGTAGTGCTAATTCGCCAGTCATCTGGTAATCTATGAAATCTTTGTATCATGCTTGTTAGTTGTATTACGTGTTGTGTTGCATATAAAATTAAGTATTGTTGAGTTATTGAAAAATAACTTAACGTATCTAACAGAAACTTTTTTAAAGTTGTGTTTTCTAATATTCGGGTTTTAGGTACTAGAAAATTAAAATGACTAAATAGTAAATAAAGACACAATCAGAGAATCATTTTAATACATACATTTATAATTAATATTTTCCTATAATTTACTAAAAAGAGAAGATAGGGTTAATTATTATTCCAAAACATTGTTTCTAGATAATATTCACATTCATACACCCCCTCCCCCGGTTGCAATAGAAAGTACGTTTCTGGTGTATGCTGTCATTTAAGGCAGGCCAGCCCATTTGGTAAAGGAAATAATTAATTAGGAATTAATTGCTGCTTGGTCAGTTTTACCTTGGGTTAAAATGGTAATGAATTCATAAGTGAAGGCTACTTCTTTGGGCACGATTCGGTACAATAAAGGTGATTCCGGAAAAGCTTATAATTTATTTAAAAAAAAATCTTATTGAACGTCTCATGTGAAATCTAAAATCCTCTGTATTGCAATGCAGATTTTCATTATTATTAGTAGCAACTAATTATGATTCCTACTGAAACATAGACCCCTCAAATTTGGTAAAAAATTACTTACATGGGAATGTTTAAATAACATTTTTAAACCTTCTTTTTTTCTACTTATTACTCGGATTAATCTTGAAGGATTTTCTGTACTTATCATTATTTAAAGTTTTCTAAATATATACTTTCTTGTGTAAATTTAAGTTTTAATCACATACGCATCCAATTCGTTTGTATAATAAATTGTCTTAGGAATGTTTATTTTTAGTGTTTACCAGATGAAGTGCTAGAATCTATTTATGTAATTACATCACCATCAACAGTGTTTTTACGACTCATAATTGCATTGTTTAAAGTTTCATTATAAGTGTGAAAATACTTCTTTATACAGGGTTAGTACAAAAATTATGTAAAATTTCAATCAATAAGAAATATTTTTATTTAATAGTATATAATAAAGAGTTTATAGTGATTAGTATTAGTAGAAAACAGAGAATTTTTACAACCGGCATCACCAACCCAAAATATGAAATAAGACATTTTTGCCGACGTCACAGCCATACTTGCTATCAAAATTGAAAATATAATTAATTAAAAAACTACTATATTGACAATAAATGTGTAGCAACAATACTTAAAGAATCTATACCTTTGGCTTACGTAATGATTGAAGAATTATCCGTTATTGAAAATTCTCATTAAATTTCAATGAAACACTTTGAAAGTAGTTCATTTACAATTGAACCTGATAACAGTATTTCCAAAAAACACGCCTTTCCTGTATTAGTAGGACAAATTATCCGGTGAATACCTGAAAATATAATAAATAGTAAAACACGTCTTTAAACAGCGCAGTACATTAAGTATCAAATTAACCGCAATAATTTGGCAAATAAATAATTGATTCAAATGATTTATTGGACGTAGGTAGAACGTCTTAACTGTAGTAATTGTTGCGTGTCGAATTACATTTAAAATAGAGTGGGTTTTTTATCTGCAACGTAAATTGTGTTTACAAGTAAAAGAATTTCTAGAATCCATTTAATTTATTTGAAATAAAAAAACAACAACAATGTTTTCAAGAGATGTTGATACAAATTTATTCAAAATAACTTTATGAAAAATATTCAAAAGAATTCGTTTAAGGTATTTCACCATATAGTTATATATTGTAACGGAATATTTGTATCATATATGATAAAATTTACAAGGAATAAAATATTTCTCAAGGAAGTATGTCAATAAATTAATAAATCTGATAAGAATTCTAAATTATAAAGGTAATTACCAGTATAATTTAGTTTTTTATAAACAATATAAAATATTACCAACAAATTTAGAATCTTTTCTTAACGCCGACTATGCCCGAAGTAAATACACAAGACTATGGTGCTTCCATTATTGATGCAAAGTGACTTTTGGCGTGTTATGTACTGAAAATACTACAAGGAGGTATTAATAATTTCACGTATAAAGTTACATGCTATAAGAATTTATTTACAATCGCACGAACCCTACACGATTAGTGGCTTTGCATTTATATTGGAAATACATACTTAATTAAAATCTATCGTTTATTAAATTTTAATATCATATACTGACTTTGAATTTTAACGAAGGTTTGTTCTACGA
Organism: Hermaeophaga mercurialis; assembly: GCA_951812935.1. Lineage (NCBI taxonomy): Eukaryota > Metazoa > Arthropoda > Insecta > Coleoptera > Chrysomelidae > Hermaeophaga > Hermaeophaga mercurialis. The sequence goes on along the minus strand of OX638360.1, from coordinate 4,232,628 downwards.
CTTTGCAAAGTTCAAAAATTTGACTTGGTATATTTAATTTTTTGAAACTGGTTAAGGATATCCATAATAAAAGCTAACTTCAAAATAATTTGTCAACAATAAGTAAATGTTAAAAATGATTTCTATATTTAACAGCATTTCTTTGATTGATATGTGGACCTCCAGCAAATTGAATTTTCCTAAAAAAAATAAATTTCTACGTGGGCATACCAAACTTTAACCTAATAAAGTGTAAGTGAACATCCATTTCTACAAAGTGTTACATCAAGTAAAATTTGTAGCCTGATTAAAAAAACTATTTACCTGGTCAATTATACTCATTTATATACTTTTAACTGGAATATTTATCATAAATTTATTCTATCTATCTAAGAGTGATATGACATTTTGTGATAGTTTGGTCAAAGTTAAATGATAAAACTTGCGATAAATTTCACTTTAATTAAACATAATTATATAATTTTAAAACCAATAACTTAAAATTAAGTATTTGTAAACATAAAATTATCTGTCTTACTTTCATGAACTCTTCCTAAGAGCTTGTTTATGTACGTGTTTTTTTTTGTAATTCATTAATATTTAGCGCTCAATTTTATTTTATTTTACTTAATAAATCATTAATTAATTGATAATTGGAATCTCTTTTTTTCTTAAATACAAAATAAGTAGATCCTACACACTAAACCCCAAAATAATTACTTTTACGACGCATACAGGTTCGGTGCTAATATTTGATACCATATACGAATATCTATGAGCATAACAGAACGCATTATGAAGAAGCGAGAATGTATTAAAATTTCCCCTCTATTGTCTTGAAGTAGGCATATCGGAGTTGGGAAAATCGTTCCAGTCAATTCGATAGTAACTTACCGATAGTCGTGGACGAGCCTCTAGCCCAGCTAGAGAGTGGGGTCAACGAAAAGGATATATTATTGCCCTCGCTATCGGTTATATGGTAATATATTATTATTCGTATTATTTTCCCCTTTAAGACTTGAAGAGAGAAAAATGTATCTCTGAATCTTAATGTATAGGTCGTTGAAGTAAGTTTATGTTAGACTTAAATGAATCATTTTGTATATTTCGATTTTCGTTCAGAGAACTAAGAATTAAATTAAAAAGTTGACGAATGTCACCGTATACCGGATGTATGTTTTAGAGTTTTTTAAAATTCGTGTTGTTTATATTAGAGGTAGATTGAATTAAACTGATGTAAATATTCAAAATTGCCGACTTCCGGTTTCATTAAAAATGATGCAAAAGATAAAAATTTTAATGGCACACTCTATTTATTTTTTATATTTGGACTTTAGGGTTAAAATACGTACTAAGCAACTGTCAAATGTTTCTTTAAATTATATTTTTTTATTTTTTGAATCTACTGGTCCTCATTTAAATTACCAAAAGTGAAGCAGAATCATCTAGAAAGAATTTATTTTTTCAAAAAGAGCATTTTTATTAGTAATTTATATTTTTCAAATTTCTATTAATATAATTTTCTCCTGAAGCTGACCCTGTTTACAAAACGTAAGAATGTTTTGAAATAAGGACTTGCTTAATTTAAAAAAATTAAATCGAATTGTATTGCTGTTGAGTATTTTTATAAATTAATATTTTTTAGGTGATTTTGCTTCATTTTTTGGTAATTTGAATAGGACATTAAATTTAAAAAATAATCTTTAAAAAAATGGAAAAAGTAGATCTAAGGTGTTATTTGATAGTTAACTAGTACGTTTTTAAACCCGTAGAATAGGAATATGTATAAATATACAGAGTGTTCAATTGAAATTATTAATTTTTCTAAAATTTATATGCTACCGGAAATTGGCCATTTTCATTTTTTATATCAGATGATTCAGAACTGCCTCTATTATAACCAACTCGAATTTTAAAAAAATATGTAAGACCATTCAAAAGTTATTGGGAAGGCCCATATCTCGTTTATACCCTGTATAATTTGTTTAAAAAATTAAATAACTCCAGTCTCTAGATAGGTTTTAAAGAAGAACAAGTAGTCATAGTAGTTCAATAACTACTCTTATTTAAGGCAACAGTAGTGCTAAATAATTCTCAAGCTGTATCCCAGTAAAGGAAAAGGATATCTACCGCTAGATCTATTTCAATACCAATGGTAATTTAAACAGTTTCGTACAAATTGAAAAGCAGATAAAGTAGCTACACAATTATCCTGCAATTTATCTAAAAACTTATCCTGGAGTTCGCAAATTTCCTCTTTTATTTACTGAGTCTATGACAAGCATATATTGTAATGGGCTCAATAAATTTAAATTAAAGTAATATTTATACTATAATCATGCCCGTTATAATTTTATTGTATTATATGAGATGCAATTGACTGATAATCTCTGGGTGAATTCAAAAGAAAAATATGGTTCAAACAATGTAATTACAATATAATAACCTAATTTTATTTTTAAATATAAAAAAAATAAATCATTAACAGTAACAATTTTTCTTGCTTATCAGTTCAAATTTTCACGGACCGTTGACCCAGTAAAGTTCAGCACTTCAATTGTCACAAATTTCTAAAAATTCCAAATTTTACCGGGATCCGGCCCACGGTGTGATTTTATCCGGCCCTTGTAACAATTTTCAAATCTTACTAAACGTGGCCCTCAGGAACTTAAAAATATTTAACTTGAATTCAATATAATTTTGTATATATAGTTATCAATAAAAAAGTTTTTTTTTTTTTTAGGTAATTTGGAAAGAAATTTATTCTGTGATATTGAACAAAATGTAAATTTTCTGTAAGTGTCACTTTTTATAACATCCTGGAGCATTGTTTAATTTCAGTGTATGCAAGCAATGAGGTATTAGTGTCCCCAGTACTCTGGAAGTGGGGTGCGCTAGTGGAAAAAATTATAGCATAGAATTACTACTAGTTGTTATTCAGAGTTAATAGTTCGTTCCCGTATAGTATATGCATGTTGAACAGTGGAAGAGGAATCAGCGGAGTCCCAACTACTTTTTCATTGTCTCTTTATTTTGTTGCTACTGCCAAACTGCGGTTAGCTATTATTTATTGCATATTAAGTATTGTTATATTGTTTATTAACACAATATTACTCTTATTAAATTAATGATATCAGAGAAAAGGACAAAAATAGATCTGGAACTTCTAATTTTTCAAGACAAAATAGACTGATAATTACTTTTTCATTATGCACAAAAATAAGCTTCTTTATTTGATTTGTCTTTAAACTATATCCATTAAATTAAAACGTCATTACACGTCTAAACATAGTAATTATAGTAATCTGACAGGTCAAAAAAGAAAATAATAATTTTGAAAAAATGTTTATCTGCACAACAGATTTTTTTTCATAAACAAAGTAATATAACTGACAGTATTGTCCATACAAGTTGTATTGTAAGTGAAAAAATTCCTATTCCAAGCCCTATTCTGATTTTGTTGTTAAAGAATGTCTCAGCGCTGTTGCTAAAGTACTTTGTCCTGAAAAACAGAAGGACATAGAAAAAATAAGTCTTTCTCGCTGGACTGTCACACGACGTATTGATGAAATGGCCAATGACATAAAATCAAATCTTATGGAAAGTATTTTCAATTGCTCTCGACGAGAGCACAGATATTACCGATACCGCATAATTAGCCATTTTTATTCGTGGAGATAAATTTATTTTTCTGGAGGAACTACTTGCGCTTCAACTTATAAATGATACTACAAGAGGGCAAAACATTTTCGAGGAAGTAAAAACTGTTTTTAATCAGTTTAACCTCCGATAAGAGAAGCTAAGTGGAATCTCAACTGGGTGCTCCATCTATGGTTGAGCCAAATTTAGGTATTGTTATACATGTATATATATATATATAAAAATTCGAAATCCCATCTGATTTTTAATCACTCTGTATCAAATATTTTTTAATGCCGTAGCATACAACTTGAAATGTTAGGATAGGGACATGTAAGCCGTTTTTATTGAATTTGCTGCTACAGATATCTAAATTCAAAAAAAGTTATTTTAAGGTAGCTGTAGATCCTTTATTAAACATAATAAATATCAAGTACAAATTAGCTCGGCAAGAGGTTTATGAAAATGTATAAATATACGGGGTGTTCCATTTAAAAAAACAAAATTTTTGTCTGAGTTCCTGAACACACTGTTTGGGATTATTTTTAAAATGTGAATGTCAAGACCTACACTTCTTGTAGAGACTTTTTTTCGTAACTCTAATAATAGCGGACTAATCGTACTTCGACGCACTACTGCCGCACCCTGTATATATAATATGTCCTGCGTTTTGACGTGATATCTGCTTCCTGGCCCGAGGTTTTAGCTAAGTTGCACATGTCTGATCTACAGCATAGTGATAGCACTATTGTCTTTTTTCATTCCTTTTTAGGTTATACACAAACGTTTATATTTATACAATTATCTTTATAAAAATAAATAAATAAATAACTGAATTCTTTCGGTTATTTACCTTCAGGTAATATCAATTACATTTAGTTTGATTACTTTTTTAAGAAAATTTGAAATCGAGATTAAGTAATAAATTTTTTACGAACAATGGTGTTTCTTGTATCAGCTCTGAAAATTCTAATTCAGACGGAGCTTAAATAGTTTTTTTTTAGTTTTGTCCCTTAATAATTTTGAACTTCAAATAAATTATGATAACAATGATATGAATTTTACTTATTTTTGTTGTATCCAAAGAATTAGATATTTATAATTGAAATATGATGTTTTTACTTGCATCTTGACATTATAATTTTAATTTTCAGATTAAAATTTAGCTTATTATTCAGATACAACAAAGCCCATTTTCTTACATACTTCTAAATATAGGATTTTTAATACAAATCCCGTTGCACGTCATATATCAATTATGAGATCACGACCCTGCAGCGTTGTCGGCTTGTCTTAATTGTCGAGGAATGTAGGAAGTTTCAAAAATGTAAGGTTATGTTATGTTGTTTAGCTTTATTATTATGAAAAATTAATTTATTGAAGCGTATATGAACAATATATGATCCTCACACTCAAGACACTTCATCCTGCCAGTTTTTAAGTACATTTGAAAAATGTTTTGCTCAGTTGATTCATTAGCAATCTACAACTGTGATATTCTTCTTCTTCTTGCTGTATTATCTACTTTTAATATTCAATAATCTGTTATAAAAATCGTTATATTATGTTGTTTATTTGTACTATATTTTTATTAAATAAATAAAATAGAGACATATAAAAAAGATAGCAAACTATTTATTGTTATTAAAATAAGACAATGTTTTGTTTAAAAAAATATATATTTTTCTTATAAGAAACACTTCAAATACAATATTCGAATTCCTACAAAAGGTAAATCCTTTCTCCTAATTCAAATCTGAATCACTTGAATCACTGTCATCGCTGTTAGGATTAATAATAATGGGATTAATTTCTAGTCTATCAAAAACTCTCTCTCTTTCATACCATTTTTGTATTTCGTTGAAATATTTCAATCTAAATACTCGACAACGGCTCATCAAGGCATGCCAATCGCTACAATGTCATTTCTTCATCATAAATATGAGTCTCATGGGCGTAGAAAATTTCAAAATTATTTAATGTAAATTCGTCATAGTACTGCCAACTAATTAAAATTTCCCTAACTAAGATAAATCATACGAAACATCACGAAAATTCACGAGGACTCATGAACGTAGTCACAGTACTAAAAAACCGAAAAAGTAATCGAAATTATTTTGATAATTTTAGAATTATTTCAATTATATTGGCTTATATACGTCTTATTCTTTATAATATAAAGTTTATAAATCATTATTGTATGTTCAGTACTCAAAAAACCATAATTTACATTAAATAATTTTGAAATTTTCTACGCCCATGAGACTCGTATTTATGATGAAGAAATGACATTGTAGCGATTGGCATGCCTTGATGCGACGTTGTCGAGTATTTAGATTGAAATATTTCAACGATTTCTGGCGTCCGGCCGTCAACCAGTTGTGTGTTTTCACCACGTTTTCGGTAATTTTATAATATTGTCTTTATTTTTTTGCTTTGCTAGATAGTTAACTTATAAAAAAAACTGTTTTTTTCAAAACAAACATAGTGTGAATAAGCTGATTATTGACGTTTATTTCTACAAAATGCCAAAAAAGACAAGCCGACAACACTGCAGGGTCGTGATCTCATAATTGATATATGACCAACTTTAGTTAACAGTAAAACAAATATGCCAATTTATTTTGAACAGGAATTGACCCATTCAATTTTTAGAAGGTCGGTATTTTGTTAAACTGGAGGCGTTATATGTTGTTCTAATGAGACCTAATTTTTAAATATATGTAAATGGAATATCTGACTTTGCCATAATTTCTAGCTAATTTAAACATAACACAGAACATCGAAAGTTTGTGGAATATTTAAACTTCCGCATGTTCTTTGTACATGCAGTAGATCTACAGTCTACTGGAGCCTGAACAATTTGCTGAAGTTTGCACTTTTCCGTTTCTCTAAGTTTTAATGACATGCAGTTAAAGATAATGGGAAGCGAAATAATTCTAGCAGTAAGTTCGAGTTGAGTTTGGAGAGGTTCGATCGTGAATTTTTGAGTTAAAATTATAGATTGAGTCGAATGTTTTAATACAAATACGTTATTATAAATAGCGCATTCGAGAGAGTATTTTTAATATTGGAAACGTTGCAATTTTTGCTGGCGTTTTTTTAATTATAGTCATGCTTTCTGATTTGCTAGTTTATTTTTAGATTAAAATTTCTTAATATGTATTACTGATATTTAAAACATTTTTCGAAACAATTAAAAAATATGTTTGCACTGTTCTCTATATTATTAAACAAAGTAAGTATATTTTGACTTGCTCTGAATTTTACAAATCATTTAATCAAAACATCTGCGAACTTAATAAATCCGATGATGAAGCAACACCAACAATCGAGATTAATAAGAGCGATGAATCATCATCATATTGTTACTGCGCTTTTATATTTCAGTTTTTATTGCACCTCTTTTTTTGAAAACCGTAGAAGCGGCTAGAAGCTTGTTAGTTAATCAATCCGTAAGGCCACTCAATTCCAACAATTCTCCAATCTGAAAAAACTAATCAAAACAAGTAAAAATCACAAAAGATTCTGTTCGGGCCAATGACAATAGCTTTATTGGATTTTATCGGATTTGAAATTGGATATGTATAGTTTGATTGTTTATTGATATATTTTTTCAATTCTTCTTTCACGGAATTAGAAAATAAAGAAATATTTATATCCATTCATTATTTTAAAAAGGCCACCCTATACATTGCTGAAATTACTAGTTCGAAAACTTTCGGCATTCATTGTAATTTACAGCCAGAATTCGATGTGTACCATTGGATGGAAACAATAGCCTTTGAATTCGAAAGACTCATAATATACAGGGTGTCCCAGTGAAAAATAGCCCATAAGATTATTTGCATTATGTTGTTCAAAGTTAAATAGATTATTTCTTCTTTCTTTTATAAAACATATACTAATTATACATTCTTAATAGTAGAAGAGTACATCTTTCAGAAGACATTAACATATGCAAGATGTTCTTTTTAATACAATTTGGTTATGGTGAACTTAATAAAGGAAATTTTTACAAAACACTATTTATACGCGATTTATTGCTGTGTTGCTAGAACAAAACTTATCGTAAAATAAAACATCAGTGGAAACGGCATGTTTTTATCATCCGTTGTTTAAAAGTTATAAGCTGTTCAAATGTGCTATTTTCCACTGGGACACCCTGTATTCTCTTCTTTCTTAATACTGAAATAAAAAATATATATAAACTCGTAACATTACTGTTACTTTTATTTCGTGCCCTAGATAAGTATTTAATTTGAAGACCATTATCTTCAAAAATACAATGAATAAAAGAACAAAGTTCGAATTGAAAATGATTTGTGGATTGTTATATTTTTGTAAGAAAACGTACGCGTTTTCACACGAATCGTGCCTTCTAGGAAGACTAATAATGACTCAAATTAGTCATGTATTTAAGTTAATAAAACGTGATTTAACACAATGTAAGGTCTGGCTACAAATACAGTTAAGTTGTAAAATACCCTCTTCAAAAATCATAATTATTAAAAATGTTTATAATTTTTTTTTCTCCCCCAGAATAATTTCTAGGCAAAAAATTATTTCCTTTTGCCAAAAATGAGAGATTCTCTTTTGAATCACATGAGACAATTCTTATGTATACAGAATGATACGAAGTACACGTAGATGTACAAACATGGATCATATAACATCTATTTTGAAGCGACACCTAATCGGCTATCCAACGGTATAATTATTCGAATATTTATTTCTACAGTGTCAACAAAAATTATGTATTTAAATAGAATAAAATTACAATAAATTCTTATCCATTGGGGCTAATTATGGTGAGGACCGTCACTGCAATTTAAACATCTGTTTTTAGCGATTCAGGGAATAAAAATTGACATTGACTCTAAAAGTACTACCATTTAATTAAAAATTAGTTCATTTAGTACTTATTGATATTAATTTCATAAATATATTTAAATCAGTTTATTTTAGCAACGAGATACTTTAAGAAAGAGAACGAATAAAATTTTAATTAAGGCTGGCTGTTAAAATCAAGTAATGATACGTGATTTATTTAATGCTAATTACCGTAACTGAGAACCAGTTTTTCAGTCAATAATTAGTAAAATTGAGAAAAAGTTACGACAAATGGGTCTTCTTAAAGATCTTCCGAAAAGTGGCAGAGAATTAGTTACCGGGCCAAAAACCGTGGCACAGGCGTTTCAAAAAAAACTGTACCAGTTGGAGACAAGTTGCACTGGATAATAATTTACACCAATTGACTGCATATCCACAAAAGGTGAATGTTTGGACCGGAATTATAAACATCTAGACCATATAGCCATACTTTTTTGAAGAAATTTTAACTGGTCTCTGGTATTTATAATTTCTAAGGTGTTATCTGTTTCTACAACTTAATCTACTATATCTAAATAGAAAGGTTTTGTGGTTCCAACAGCATAGGGTACCTCTGATGTACGAACTTACTTAAATAAGGTTTTCTGATCCACCAAGGACAGGGAGCAGAAATTTGATTGAATGGCCACCAAGGTCTCCAGATTTTAATTTACATTTTTTATTCAAAAACATTATTTATCGAAATCTAGAAAGATCTAAAAGAGTTGAAGATTTGCATCAAAATGGAAATTTCACAAATAACATATAAACTCTTGAGGAACAATTTACTGCATAGCTTTCCTATTGCATCATTACTGAAGGTCATCACTTTATTTACATTATTATATATTTACATATATTTATATTAACATAAATATTAACATTTATTTTAATTTCATTTAACTTTAACAAAATAAAAAATGTTATTTTGTCCTGTAAAAATAATTATGCCAATAATATATCATATATAAATATCATTTCCCAACATCTGTAACGCAACTTACATTTAAATCAGTTAATGGACCTTCAAACATTAATGTTGACTTGTAAATTTCTTTATAAGTGTAATATTTTTGATATAATGAATTTATTCCGTACATCTACATCACACCGTATACAAATTAAATTAAATTTATTTTTGCAACAACAATTATTTTAAAAATAATTGTTTCCTTATAATAAACAGGTGTTTAAATATATATTTAAATTCCCAAGAACTGCAGTGAATCGTGGACGACAAATAAAATCATAGTTTATTTAATTTTTGATAACCTTTTTGTACTTAGGTCATTAAACTTGTCTAATGAATGCACTCAAAAACTGATATTGAAAAGTTACTGATATATCTGTAATTACAGTAATAATCCTAATTTTAAAAGTGTCTAAGCTGATAATGAAATGATCATTATAAATATTATACTCTGCGGGTTATAAATGTTATTCTATCTCTTAAATCTATATAAAAGTGTCACTCTTAGTTTAGTTCCTTGTATATCTAGGATAACCATTACCTGAAAATTTTAAGTAGTAAGGAAGTCGATTAATATTAAACTTGGTTACATGATCTATTCTTATTATTACATATTTCAAAAATGTAAAACAAAATATACTTATTTTAAAATTCCTCGATTATAAGACTCTTATCTAAGATTATAATCTTAATTGACGATGCCAAAGAACATTAGTGAAACTATTCAATTAAGAATATTTAAAGGTTTTAGAATATCAAAATTTTAGGGTAAGTAAATTTTATCTTTTACATTTACGAGTATAATGGACAAATTCCACACAGTAACAGTCATTATATTTCAATTTATTTACATCGATAAAGACAATAAAAGCCCTTTTAGATTACTTTTTAAAATACTCCCCTTGACATTCTGTGCACTTTTTCATACAAATATACCAATTTTCATAACTTTTTTTACAATCTAAAGATGGCACGGCCCTATTAAATTCTTAAAATCAATTATTCGTTTTTTTGTGTGGCGACTTGTATTGTCTTGATGCAAAATAATGCGATATATTGTATTGATTTTTCTAATTTCAGAGAAAATTTGTGGTAAACAAATAGTTGTTTATTACTCAATATTGAGTATTCCGCGATTCGATACAAATAAGCAATAATTTGCTTCGAAACGCTTCGACGTCGATTAACTTTTGTTGGCTTTGCTTCATTTTGAAGCAGCAAAATATTATGGATTGTTATTTTTTTTTCCGGTTCATAAGAATATATCCAACTTTCATCACTACTAACGATGTCGTAGACCAAATCGAACGTAGCTGAGTTGAATCGTATGAGTTTTTCTTAGCACCATTTGACTCGAGCCTGTTTTTGACCTTTTGTTAAATTATGAGGTATTTATCGAGAACACAATTTTCTAACAACTAAGTGATCATGCAAAATTTGATTAATCTATTTCATATCAATACCTAAACAAGATTGAATTTCCCTATATGTCGTATGACAATACATCATTATCATTTTTAACCGAATTTAAATTCTTGCTACCGCCACAAAACAGTTGTTCTTGATGGTGCCTCATCGTCAATAGCAGTTTTTAAATAATCCTAACACTCTTTTTCAATTTTTTTAATCGAAATTAAACCATTACTCGAAAATGCTTGCGTTTTAAATCCATAGTTTCTTTTCGATTCCTTTAAAATGAAATTGCACTCATATTTTGTCACTATATTACAAGAAATGTCAAATTTTACAACTGCTCATGCTTCATTCATCGGATAACTACGAAATTTAAGCAGCAGCTCTTGTATTAATACGCCTTAATATTACGCACTCTATTATGAACAGCGTTTCTATAAAATATCTCATTTACTGTTTCAGCAAAATTTAACACGCGCTGTGTAGTTATATATATTTTAATTAAGGTTAATTCAGGTAACAATAACTTTATAAAAAGTGTAGTATTTAAATAGCGCTTTGTCTTTGACAGATACTATCCAACTTTTCCTCTATCTCTCTATTTATCACCCATAAAAAAACTACTTGTCCAAGTCCATATAAACTTACCCTACAGACCCTTTGTAGTCCCCAGGGTCCTGCTTGAGGAATGAATGAAAATAACTGCCATTCATTCGCCATGGGAGCTATCAGGGAAGACAGAAAAACACCCCTGTCGCTTCTTTGCGCCCTACAATATATATATGGGGATGCAATAACAATAGGAGAACGAACAGAGATAAACACAGGTTTTGTTCTGGTCCTAGTGCAATTCCCTTATTGCATGGGCTGGGAAAACCTATAAGCGAAAATTTTTCTTCACTTTTTGCACTAATTATAAAAAATCAGTAATTATTTGTATGTTTAATGAACTTTTAATACTAATGCACCACAACTTTTTATTATTATTATTATTATTATTACTATGATTATTATTATTGGTAGATCTGGCGATTTCGTCCGAATTTAATTAAGAACTTAAATCATCAAAGTAAGTAATAATTGTTCATAGTGTGAATACTGGGATGTTACTAATATGTGAAAAGAATTCCAATTATTAAAAAATTATATTGGAATCTAATTTAAATCTAAATTAAAAGTCCCTGAAGGACAATTGCCTTTAGTCCGTTTGGCTTCAAATATTTTTATTCTTGTTTGGTACATTCCTCATCACAAGATAAAATACAAAACTTTGAAACCCATTGAATCAGTTTTGAAATAACAGGATATTTGTTATAAAAAAAAACTACGACTGCCACTGGATTTTCTCGAAGATCTATAATGACTGCAGTTGGCATAATGTCGTTTTACTTCGACGATAATCCACAAGTGCTTCAGATACAATGAGGGATTTTATTGATAATACTTCGGGGTGGATATTTTGGCACGTGGGTCTGAATCATTGTGTGTTTGTTTTAAGGATTTTGTTACAAATATTGCACGATCATGGATAAATGATTATTGATTCTACTTGTTTGCTCAAAAATGTGAGAAATGACCATAATAATCTCCATAATGATTAAAATATATAATTTTCAACCTTGTATGAGAGTATGGATCAATATCCGGGATTTCCGCAGCCAGAAGGCCAAATACACAAACAAGAGCTCTTCGAAAAAAGCTTATTTTTCAAGAGTCAAGCAAATACTAGAGATAAATAAATAAAAAGAGAAAATCCTCCAATTGTGTAAAAACTAAAGCCCTTGATTTATCATCGTATATCGGTCTTAGGACTGATCCCGTTCAAATTTATTACGTGACAATGGAAAGTTTTTGTAACAGCACAGAAAGGGTAAAACCCCTTTGTTGATTTTAAAATGAATTACAAATGTACCTTAGAAAAATCTTTACACACATATCTTCAGAGAAGTTGAATGAGCTGCAAAATTTACACATTGTAATAAGCTTATCAACACTTTTATTATAACCGAAAGTGTCCTCAATAAAAGGAATATCTATTACTGCTGAAATGGAACAGTTTCTTAAATTAACAACTGAAGAACAAGTTTTCAATTAATATCTTGAGAACGATTTTTTTATTAAGTCTGCAAGAACGCCTTTTTAATGGCATATATACTTTATCTAACTGAGGAATGGTTTTTTAATGTGACTCAAGTGAGCAGCTACTTAATATCAGCGTTTCGAAGTTAAGGGTGTAAAACCTTAAGACAGCGCTTCCTTAATTAAAAACAACATCTCTTTAATTACCTTTAAAACAAGTATTTTTTAAGAAATATTTTAACTTTTAGTATATCTTAAAGAAAATTATTTTTATTTACTTAGATGCAAGAACGGTTTTTTAATTAGGCTTAAAAGAACGAACTTTTAAATGTGATAGATATATCGAAAATGATTTAAGTTTACAACAATGATATTTTCTTAAGAGTATTGATATTTTCTTAATTAGCCTTAAAACAGCTTTTTTTGGCAAATACGACGGATTTTTATCAAGTTAAGAAAACCGTTAACGTTCCTGTAACGTGTCTTAGAGAAACAAATTCGTTAAGTATCTCAGACGAAACATTGTTTACTTATGGTACTTAGGTTAGCCATAATCAATATTTTTTTCCTATTACCTTTTCTTCTATCGAAATCTAAAAAAGATTTAAAAACAAATACAAAAATTATTTATGGAAGGACAGTTTGCCAATTTTCGTCAAAAAATATATTCTATAATCGGAAACGAAACTATTGGAATTTTTTCGAAAACCGTAGAAGCGGCCAGAGACTTGTTGGTTAATCAGTTCGTAATATCACTCAATTCCAATAATTCTCCAATCCGAAAAAAAAATCAAAACGAATAAAAATTATAAAAGCCTTTATTCGGGCCAATGACAATAACATTCCTTTCCAATTACATTCTGTCCAATTAGTTTCATTGTTTACTGATATGTTTTTTCAATCATATATTTACAGCATAAAAAAATTCAGCAAACTTTATATCCAATTCATTATTTTAAAAAGACCACCTTATACAGGGCTTAAATCTCTAATTTTATTTTTAAGCCGAAACTTTCGGTATTCATTGTAAGTGATAGCTCGAGTTCGATGTGTAACATTAGATGGAAACAATAGCCTTTGAATTTAAAAGACTCATTATATTATAGATTTTCTTCTATCCTAATAATAGCTAGGCAAGAAATATATGTAAATTCGCAACATTTACTGTTACTTTAGTTTCGTGCCCCACATAAGTATTTAATTTGAAGACTATTATCTCCTAAAATACAATGAATAAAAGAACAAAGTTCGAATTGAAAATGATTGTAGGAGTGTTTGTTCGTTCTTATATAAAAAATTCTTCAGTCGTAAGAAAACTGTATTTTCCAAAACATTTGTGAAAACTAAAAGAACTTCATCTTTTTTAAAACTCATAAAATAATTTCTTAGTATTTCGCCAATCTGGCGTATTTGCAAAATACCTTTTCTCTTGAATAGGGAAGATATTTTTTACTAGAAAAAGCAAATATCCCTTGTAAAAATAATTTGTATCTGAACAACGTACTACAAGATAGACAAAATGTCCATTTTATAAATTATTTACTAAGTTTAAAAAAATATCTTCTTTTTGGTTTTCACCTACATACTGGGTGACGCCTTAGTCCGCTATTATTGTAATTACGAAAAAAAGTATTTACAAAAAGTGTAGGCAGTCTTGAGATTTACATTATAAAATTACTCCCTAATATACAGAGTGTTCCGTAACGTAATGCCAGACCAAAGTTATGTTTTTTAAAATAGAATACCACCTATTTTTTTTATTTTTATAAACCCCTTGCCGATCTGATTTCAACGATGTATCATACTTGATGTCTATTATGTTTAATAGAGAATCTACAGCCACCTAAATTTTAATTCAAATATCTGTAGCAGCCAAACCGTTAAAAATAAATAAAAACGGCTTACATGTCCCTATCCTAACTTTTCAAGATCTGCATTACAAAATATTTGATACACAGTGGTCAAAAATTTCTCATTTTTGATCAAATATTTTTGAATGCCGTGGTATAGAAACTAAAAAGTTATTAGATGGACTTGTATGCCCATTTTATCAATTTTTAACGGTTTGGCAGCTACAGACATCTACATTCAAAAAAAATGTGATACATCGTTGAAATCAGCTCCTCAAGAGGTTTATAAAAATGTAAAAACACACAGGGGGTTCCATTTAAAGAAACATAACTTTGGTTTGGCACTACGTTCCTGAACGTATATTTGGGAATAATTTTAAAATGTAAATCTCAAGACTACCTACACTTTTTGTAATTTTTTTTTAATAATATCGGACTAATCGAGCTTTGCCACACTAACGCGTCAGCCTGTATATTATAAACATTTAGTGAAGAAATTTTTCTAATAAATTATTAACCAAGAAATTTTTTACTTCTGTTATATATTTATATATATATATTTTCAGGTGGAATGGCACGTGCTGGCATGGCATTAAGAAGAGGTGCGAATCAGGGGAATACAGAGTAAGTATTTTTTTCTTTTTTCAAGTTGATGCCATCCAATATATCCACAAACAAAATGTAAGTTCTTAAACACGATCTTTTATATTGTTTCAACAAGTTTTAACTGATTAGACATCTACTATTGTGCATAAAGTACTCACTATAGGCTCTATCCACAGTACGCCAAGTTTGACTTTAAAGCCAGTGCTTAATAGTAAACGTTTGTTGTATTATAGTATATATATATATATATATATATATAGTTTTTTTCAATTTGAGAGTTTTGTCATTACGTTATTGGGAAAAGTAGAATTCGTAACGGGGCGCTGTCATCAATCTTCAAAGTAGTAAAACAAATGTCCGTATATACGATTCTTTGCTTTTCATTACAAAATAGTAAGGGTAAAGTAACAAACAAATGTACACAATGAAAACTCGAAAACAAATCCAACATGACTTATTTTAATTTATTTTACTGTTTTGAAGAGTTCACATTTTCTTCACCAGATCGTATTCGAATTATACTCCGGGCAATTGCTATTCTTAAATAAAATAAATTTTGATAGAAATAGAATTTGACATTTGTTTGAGTTCAGGTAGAATTTTGGCAAACTATTATTTGTTACACACTGAGCCATGAAATGTCACTCTCAAATCTCGTAGTAAAATTATTATTTTTGTAAAGCAAATTGTTTTTAAAAGTTTATTTTTCTAAGATATGGCAATCAACAATCCATCCATTCAAAAAGGTTTCAAAACACATCACAATTTTATTTTTACACTTGATAATGACATTTCTTTGTTCAACCATGAGAAATAATGGATTGGTTAAATTTGGTAAATTTTAAGTTAATTATCTCATCTCAAGCAAAGATGGCCGACAGAAAATATTTTTTAAATGGAAATCATACGATCTAAAACCGATTTCGGATTTTTCTCGTAATCAGGATCCAGTTTTTAATACATTTCAATGAAGGCGAATTCCGTAAAAGTTAATTTTGTGTTATTTTTAAGGTGTTATTATTTTTAAGTAATAAAAACTTTACAACAATAATTTTTGTCCTCATTGTAATTGGTTTGTCTTACTATAGCTGCGGTAACTGGATGGACATCACCTAGATGGTTCCAAAACGTATATACCTATTAGTTTTCCGTCCTTTAAAATCAAATTATAGAGTGTTTTATCAATGTATCTTTTATCAAATATGTCATTTTTTCTGCTTAGGCCGTATAAAATATCTAGAGCGAGTGTGTGCGAGAGAGAAAGGTCATGAACATAACAAGATCTAAGTTTTTTTATTATTATGTATATTACTCTCATATTAGGCAGGCATAATCTTTATTACCTGATAAATTAAATATGTTTAATTAACAAATTATTTAAAAATATTATTTATTTCTAATGCAAACTTCTGTACACGATTTTTTTAAATTGCTTTTCTAATTTGAAGAGTGCAAAACAAAACTAAAGGTAGTCATCTACATTTTATTTTTCAGTAGACAAATTTGTTGCTAAAATTTTAACTTCAATATTACTTTATGAGAATTTTGGTGGTTACAAAATGGTATGATAAAGATTTTTATATTAATATATTGTGTACTCTCTGTATATGGATGTTTATGAAGTATTCACACATTATGCCGCGTCCAGACCAAACATGTAAAATAAAAGCAGGAAACAAAGCAAAAACAAACTTTTTAGAAATATTCAAAGCTACAAAACAATTTCCAGATAAAAAAAAGCAGAATTGTTGAATAACTCAAACTTTCTATTTTTTTCTGTTTGGTGTGGACACGGCATTATATGCAGAAATTGGAAATGGAAAAATAGAGTGTTCGAAACATTTTGAAGAGATATGCGCTAATTACTTGCCTGAAAGAGTACATTTATAAAACACCCTATATTTCTCTAGCGCGGAATACCTATTAAATAGTCTGGAAACTACTTATTTTTTTGTTTTTATAAAAAATGTGTAATATTAACTTCATAATCTGTATCTTTTTTACGTAAAATATTCACATGAACTTGTAGTGTAATGATTTAAAAAAATATATACATTATGTTCATTATTTTTTTTAATTTTTTTTTATTTAACGTCGGCCTAGTTCTCCGACCAGGGCTGAACATTATGTTCATCTTTAACACCTTACAAACGTTAATTATGTAAGTAAACATTGTAAACATCTGTAAACAAAAAACAATAATATACAAGGTGACCCATGATTCAAATCCAGCATCGTCGGACTCTGTTATTTCAATTGGCACCCTGATATCCACAATATATAATACTTACTTTAATTATTTTATTTTATTGTTTGCCGTCGTCTATGTAGTTTTTTTTTACTTCAGGACAAAAAGTTTTTATAAAACTATGATCCACGAACGTGTCAAGCTTAATTGATTTCAAAAACTTACCCAAACAGCTCGACAGTCACTCTAGAGACATCATCTCGGGGCAAATAAAATTATTTAAGCATAGAAATAATATACAAATGAATTTCAAAATGTTACCCTGTACTTATTCATTTAAAGTATTATAAGTCGTTGAAGTCAACTTCTCGAAAAGCTTTCAAAAATTTTCAGTGTTACAGGATGCCCCATTGAAAAAACAAGGTACCTACCGTATGTATTAGACTTACATGTACCCTGTATATTTTGACTTTTCGTTCGGAGAACGTACAATTTTGTTCATAAATTTTTCATAAATCTCTAAAATTACGGTAAAATAGTTTCCCAAGAAAAAACTGAGCTCCAAATTGATATCAACAAATTATATTTATATGGTAAATTAATGATTAACAAGCGGTAATTTTCCCATTATTGTTAGTGAGATATTTTATAGTTTTAATAACCTATAAAGATTAAACAAACATATACGATTCAAGTTCCTACCTCAATCAATTATCAGAATGAAATATTTTTGATTTTATAGCCAATTAACATAAATAACATTTGAAGTATGGACGTAAGTAATAAAGTTTAATTTACGAATGTTCATCCATTATATACATAGAAGAATAATAACTATTCGAAACGACTATTTGATGGGACTTAAATGTACCTACTGTTTTGTCATTCGAACAGAGATTTATCACAAAGAAATATTTATATGCCTCTAATTCTGTAGTTCTGTAACCAACAAATAAAAAGGTCAGCCAACAAGATCTGCGATTGTGATCTTTTTTTTTTAATTTAATACCTAATTTACAATCTACTCAAGAGAATAAATAAATATAAATAAATAAATGGTTTGGTTTCGTGCTAGATGGCTATAGACGGTTACCATCTAATGGGTAGTTTCTGGAATTTATTTTAAGTGGTTTTCTAGCCAATGTGTTCCATTGGAACATTGTATAGATATTATATTTTGTTTATTTTCGTTACAATCTGCTGCCCGAAATCAGAAAAGCTTTACTCATCATCTGCTTGAGTTTAAACCCCAACCAAGGTCAATATTATTTTGTAAGGTACTTTAATAAAGAAACTCCATAAAACCAACTCAAAAGTCCCATGCGGCAGCGTGCTTGAAGTTAAAATTATTTTTCCAATACCAACATTTACAGATGATACTGTCATTTTAATAATGACCTAAAATATCATCGCAGTGAGTTTCTCTCGTGTATGCATCTACTCTTTATTTTAAAAGATTAAAAAAATTTAAGAGCTTGCGACAAATTTAAAGTAGCTGAAAATATCCACAAGTGATCTGGTATTTTTCACTCTTTTACTTAAGAAGATGGATGGCAAATCTTTTGATAACATATTTTTGATCGGGTTTAATTCATACCTCATCACTCAAAAGACGACTTCAACGGCAAATAATCAATATATCATATTTAAAATGTCGGGATTCAGCGATAATACGAAAAGGAAACAGTGCCGCAGTTGTTCGCAATTTCCTAGTAATCAATCAAGGTCAGAAAACGAGAGTCTTTCGGGTTATTTACAAGATAGGAAAACAACCTTGAGTTTTTTATAAAATTTAAAAATAAAAATAAAGTCTACATCTATTACATTGGGCATGCTGTACATCTCCTCTAAATTTTTGCAGTTTATTTTAGGAATAAACTGTGTTTACAAACGTTGCTGTCAATAAAATTTGTAAAAAAATACATTCTAAAATTTATCCAGTGTCTTCTTTAAATACTCTCTTAATTCTTAATTCTGCAAAAAGGTTCAGTGTTTTATTTTATTTTTTTAAATCTGAGATTTAAGAAGCTCATTTTTGTAAAATTCAGGAAATGCAATTTGTGTTCTACACCAATGGGTTTTGGAATGTTAAAAAAACAAATATCAGAGGGTGGTTGTGTTCGTGGCTCATTCATCATTTATCATGCAACAGCACGCCATTTTTTTGCAAAATTGGCAAAACGCCAACAATGTTGAGTTACCGTAAATTTATATCAATGGTTATCAGATCCGGCTGATACAATTATCTGTGTGATATTTCAGAAAATTAACCATTGGTGTTTAAGGAATATAAAACTTTATATGTGTTTATATGTTTAGACTTGATTAGCAAACTCAAGAACTCAGTGATCAATCACCTTAAGTTCGTTCAATTAAACCTATACATATAAACTGGTGATGGAAATTATCGTTATTATCGAGATCAGTGATTGGCTACTGGAATTAATTGCAGTAAACTTCTAACATAGATACGATCACACTGTTAGTTTTGAATTTTATGTAAAGTTTGAGTTTCATGTGAAATTTATTAATATCATGGTTCATCATTCAACACATCATTTGGTACATCTTAATGGAGATGATAACATAGCAAGTAATTGTTGTTTTTATGGTTTTCTGTGTTTCTATGTTTTGTCCTTGATAGTTTAGCAATACCAAGACGCTATAATATTCAAACATTTTGCTTATACTTGTGACAACAAAATCTCCGATGCACGTCATATTATCACTAACGTTTTATAATTTAATTTAAAAATTCTTATGACAATTTTTTCGCTCTGTATCATTGACATATAAAATATAAGAAATTAACAGGCATTTTACGTACAGATTTTATTTTTTATTACAAATATTCCGACCAATAACATTCTTCATTTTCTAAAACATATCTTATCTGATGATGCCAAAGATCGAAACTATTGTCATAAGAACATTATTGGAAGCAGAACTTAATTTTGTTGTAAAGATTTGGTAGTGTTTTAGAGGTAATTACTTTATGCAATAAAAATGTCGAATGAACTAATCTTTTCTTGTCCATCTTTAGTCATTGTGTAGCAAACAATTTAGATGAAATTATTTATTTATACCCACATTGTCATTCAAAATTATTGGGTAAATTTGACATTTATTATAGCTAAGTAACAGGACGGAACTAATTAATTTGACAATTAAGTTAAAATATTATATAAAAAAGCTCAAAATGCTCTGCAAAGTGGCCGTTATCAAATCATATTTTAAAAAAATTACACGCTCTTGAAAGGTTGACAGGAAGCTCGTTCCCAAATTAAATCCTAAAATATCTCAGAAACGTTTTCTTTTATACGAAATCTCGATTGTATCGTAAATTTCTGTATAAAAAGCTCTAAATGGACTCATGCTCTAATTATTCGCTCTTGGAAGAAGGTCTTTCTTCACTTCCAAAAAAATCATACTCTTCACTGAAAAAAAAATCTGTAAATGTTCTATACATATTATGTAAACTTCACCAAATATATTAGGTAAATGTATTAAATACACATCTAATAATGTAAATACTATTTACATAGTAACCTTACAAAACATATTTTGGTAAAATTACACTATTATTGGAACTTTACATTGGAATAAACATTTTACATAATATATTTTGTAATTCAACATATGATGCTGTAAATAAACCTAATAATTACAGTGAATATTATGTTACACAATCTGTATTGTAAAAAAGTGCAATTGCGCAGTAGCTTCAAACCTGTCTCGACCCGAAGTGATGCAATGTTTTAATTGTTACTTAAAGTAGGCAGAACGCTGGAGGATTGTGATTAACGGAATAAAAATAAAGTCTATTTATTTGAGGTTTAGTGTTTGTTTGTTTAAGTAAGTACCATATTTTAATTATGTTTATTTGTAACATTTGCAATTTTCAATGTGTAACAGTGAGAAAGTATGATTTACATCAATATTTACACCGAAATTGACCATGGGCTTCGTTTGTCTGTAAACATAATGGTTGCCTTCTAACATTTTTAAAATACAATAATTTTAAACAACATGTTAAACGGCATCATTACGATATTCATTCAAACGATGTTCATAATACGAGTATAATAAAGTGTTCTGTCTATAATTTCCAAGCTTTTCACGGGTCTGAAATATTTAAACACGTGTACAAGCATTTTCAAAAGAACTGTGAAATTTTATGTCCTATGAATAATATTTGCGGTAGAATTGCCCTGTTTAAAAATATTATACATTTAGAAGTAGTAGAAGTGTTACAAGGAATCATTTTCAGACAAATGATACTATTCAAAATAATGCCCAAAATTCAAATCATAGCAGTAATGAAAAAGCAGCTATTGATTTAGATTCTGACTGCACCTCTAATTTGATTCATATAGATTCTGATAATGAACTGAAACAAGTAAGTTTAAGTATAGTAGGTACGATGTATTTAACATTGCAGTCGAAATATTTTTTATGTAACAAATCCCTACAAACTATTATTGAAGGTTTTACAGATCTAGATAGAGTCAATTCTCTATATATGTTGAAACAAATTCAAGAAAAAAACAATATAAATATGAGGGAGTACGAATTTCTAAAAGACACTATTTTTAAACAAATTCATTCAGCAGAAAAGAGTGGCCTACTAAGATCAATTTATTGTAGAAAAAAATATTATGAAAAATATTTCAGTTTTGTACCTCCAACTATGATATACTATGATGTAAGTACTAAAAATGTATTTTTTTATTATGTAGACATTAAATTAACAATAAAGACTTTATGTACATTACCAAATTTTGCTGAACAGTGTTTTAAATTACCTAAACAAAACTATACATTTAAAGATGTTATAGATGGTCAAAAATGTAAAAATTCTGATTTTTTTATTTTTTGATATCGCATAATGTTTTCTGTTTTCTATACACTAGGAACAAGTGACTGCTTTTTTTATTTCAGAGAATGAAATCTGTTTATATTGTTTGGTCTCAAAAAAGAGACAAAAAATGCTCTGTTTTAGTAGATGATGATGAAGAAGATGTTTATAGCAGGATAATTTTAAATGGTAAGTCAAAATTTTAACCAAATATATTTGTGGGGTTTAAAAATTAAATAGCCATTGTCTAACATTGAAACCTTGGATCTGGCAACCTGAATTCGAACCCGGTAGGGGCGTAATTTCTCTCAATTTTTCTCTTAAAAATGATTTCCCTCTCGAGCATCCATTTTTAGTTTCTAATTAACAAAGATATTCCTTTAATGGTAAAGGTAAACAGAAATAATAACTTTCTGTTTTTTTTAGCTTCTAATAAACTGCAGCTTAACGGTTCAATGTTAGTGTTAGAAAGTAATGGCACACCAATTGATGATGAAATTGTACCCTATGTCAAGTCAGAAATACTAATATTATTAGAAAAAGATCAAGAGTGGATTCCTGCTGTCTCTAAAGTCGTTGCAGAAATTAGTAACTCTTCTGGTATAACTACTACATCTCTTGATACAACTGCAACCATTAACAGTAACGACCAAGCAAACAATAATTTGATACAAGTAACAAATACAGCTGAGAACACTACTATATCTCACACTGAGACAAATTAGCAATTAACAATCTAGTTCAAAATATTATTGATGACATGCGTTCGATTAAAACCAACATTCCTACAAAAGCTTTCAAAATTATTGCTAAAAAAATTATCGATATGTATCCAAATACTTTTATGGACGTTGATGAGGATAAAATAGTTCTTGGTGATGGAAGTCACTCTTTAGTCAGTAAGTTGCAAGATCGCAATAATTACTTAAACCGTCCTCACAAAAGAAAAAAGAACGAGCTAAGTCCCATAATAAAAAAAACGATTTGTAAGTGCTCGAGCAGGGTGCATAAATTGGGCACCTACATTAACAGAAGATATTAATGTAAACAACATTGCCGAAAAATCAAGGAATACTCAAAGCTCAGATGAAGATTTCTATAGTATTTGTGAAAAGACATATGCCGCCATCAGACATTATTTGAACTCCGAAAATCTCCGAACAGTGTCAGATATCAGAGAAGAGTGGCCGATACTACTCTCAAAGTTGGCAATTTTCTGGCATTTTAACAAACTGACTAACTCAAACATCCATTTATTGAATAATCTGGTTGAAAGAAGAGACAATCTACTGTCTTTTCTTAAATCTAAATTAAAAATAGAAGAAGAAATTTGGCAAGAAAATCAAGACCAAAATAGCAGGATCACGTTTGTAATTAACTGTATTGTAAATTATTTCAAAGATGACATTTCCTTTTTGCTAAGGAATTGTGAAGGGTCCTCAGAAGAGTACTTGGAAAATTTACCTGGAACTCCTTGCATTCTAATATTTGGTAAGCCTTTAAAAATATCATTAAATAATAAATAAATAGAACGAGATGATATGTGACTTACTTTATAAAGGGTATTTTAATTTTACAGCTAACGGTGTAAAAATTTTTTAATATTATTTTATCTTTTGATCGGTTTAGTATTTGTCATTCAAACTTCGAAGAGGTCATATAATACCTCATCTGAACGGTATTTTTATTCTGTATTCAAATATATATGTATAAGATTTTTTATTTTAACAATTTATTAAATTTTATACATTTTAACAAATTGAAAATTATAAATGGTAATGGCTTTGTACATCCCAATTCTAATTAGAATTGTCTTGTTTTAGACGATGGAAACACAATTTACAAAGTTTTTGTTGACCAACAAGTTATCGATGAAGAAGGATACACGTCTCTGTTAGATGCTATGAAAGTCTGCGTCTCTATGTATTTTATAATGAATTTAAAATATTCTTCGCCAGTAGGGACTACAGTAGAGTTTTTACAAAGACATTATTTAAAAATACATCCTGATTCAGGTTCTAAGTGCAAAAAAATTACCGGCACAAAGAAAAAAGTTTTTAATTTGATAAAAAATGTAACGTTATATAGACAATAATACTCTTTTATTTTATTTAAAAAATGTTTATGTTAGAGTTAACTAATTCTCATGTTTTTATTATAAATATGTAATAAACTGTTTATCAAAATATGTGAATTTTTTTATCTTTTCCACATTTTTTTATTTTTATAGATCATAATATACAAAAAAAATTAATTTGCTGATTTAAGATAAAATTGAAGATTATGTTTTTTGCATATTTTTTAGAATATCTGTATCTTATTTAAATTTATTTTTTTATATACTCGATATTTTACTATATATTGTAAAAATTACATTTTACATTCTAAATCGAAAACTCAAAAACAATATACTTTTAGCCTATATTTGAAATTTAATCTATTTCTAATAAGACACATTTTGTTTACATAAACGTAATAATACAAAATTGTAGCTATTTTATGAATTTTAGGTTTCAGTTGGAACAAAATGTGTCATATATGATTAAATTCAAAATATAGGTTTAAAGATTATTGTTTTTCCTTTGCGATTTTTACAATGTAAATTAAAATATTTAGTAAATATAAACAATTTATTAAGTACTATTCCAAAATTTATAAAGCTTTTTCACACAATCTATAAAGTTTATACACATAATATACGTAGTATATTTCCACAATTTATTAAGTTTCTTTACATAAACTAATGTAAAATTAAATGATATATTAATAGCAACTACATAACTTTTTTTGCGTTGTTTACATTGTATATAATGTAATTTTACACAATACATTAAGTTATATTACGTAATCTATTAAGTATAATTACCTAATTTGTTGCGTTAGTATACATTATAAATGATTTAAATATTTACATATTAAATATTGTAATTGTAAAAAATACATAATTTAACGTTGGTTACAAAATTGCCAACGTTATATTCTGTAAATTTACAGATCTGTTTTTGCAGTGTTCTCTTATTTTCGTAAAAACTCCCCATAATATCAAAAATCTTCGTTTATATCATCAATTGAATTACCTTCGAAGTAATGTACTTTTTTTAAATAGTTTTGCGACACAATTCAATTAAAAATATAATTCGAAATTTAACCTAGCTTCTTAATTTATAAGTGTCGCTGCAATTCATTTTTGTTTTATTTTGCATCTTTGCTCAGTTTACTAAATTTACATATTTTATGTATTTTAAGGTAACTACGTATTCAAATAAAAAACCTAAAAATTCTTTTTTAAAGCTATGTTTAAATTTTTCAAAAATGATCACTTTAAGTTAGTATTTCAGTCACGTGGTTAAAAACAGATATTTTAAGTATTTAAATAATAATACATTTAAATAATAATATTTAGAGACGACAGAGATTGTAGAGGGGGTGGTGCTGCTTTTTACATCAAAGCAATGTTATGATGTTGTATGGCAGAATAATTTACTGTGATAATGTTTTAGACAAATTACGGGTTAAAATTTCAAAAAAATAAAATAAATTTTGAGCTTTATAGTAGTCTACAAGTTATATATTTTCATTAGGTAATCCTATCATTTACATTTTATAAATCATTATAATAAAGAGAGGAATATCAACAATGTATATATGAGAACTGCTCTTATGGATTATGAGAGCTCGAAGTATAAACATCATTTATTATTGTAGTAATTTTTAATACTTGTAATTAAAACAAAATAAATTGTTTTTAAAAAATAAAGAATTTTTTGGTTTTTTATTTGAATACGTAGTTACCTTAAAATACATAAAATATGTAAATTTAGTAAACTGAGCAAAGATGCAAAATAAAACAAAATGAATTACAGCGACACTTATAAATTAAGAAGCTAGGTTAAATTTCGAATTATATTTTTTATTGAATTGTGTCCGCAAAACTATTTAAAAAAAGTACATTACTTCG